>JAPQWV010000765.1:0-238000 GCA_027422505.1 Craterostigma plantagineum | reverse complement strand
TTCCTGGCAGGCTGTGTATCGACTATAGGGAGTTGAATAAAATAACAATCAAGAACAAGTATCCTTTACCCAGAATAGACGATCTCTTTGATCAATTACGAGGCGCCACGGCGTTCTCTAAAATCGATCTGTGGTCGGGGTATCATCAGTTGAAGATTCGTGAAGAAGATATTCCCAAGACGGCGTTTAGCACCAAATATGGACACTATGAGTTCCGGGTTATGCCATTTGGGCTGAATAATGCGCCCACGGCATTTATGGACCTGATGAATCGGGTATTCCAATCGTTCTTAGATAAGTTCGTCATAGTGTTTATAGACGACATCCTCATATACTCAAAGACGAAGGAGGAACACGAACAACATCTGTGAATAGTCCTTGGAGTATTACGGGAAAAGCAGCTGTACGCCAAGTTTAAAAAGTGTGAATTTTGGCTGGACCAAGTAGCATTTTTGGGACACATTGTCTCTAGAACGGGAATTTCAGTGGACCACAGCAAGGTCGAAGCCATCCGCAACTGACCACAACCGACTAATGTAACAGAGGTCCGGAGCTTTCTAGGGTTGGCCGGATATTATAGGAAGTTCATTATTTTCGAAGATTGCCTCAACAGTGACGAAATTAACAAGGAAAAATACTCCGTTTCATTGGAGTGAGGAGTGTGAGAATTTTCAAGAACTAAAAAGGCGGCTTACGTCAGCCCGTCCTCACAATACCAACAGGAACATGAGGGTTTTCGGTATATAGCGATGCTTCGAAGAACGGGTTAGGATGTGTGCTAATGCAAACCGGGAACGTAGTGGCTTATGTCTCTCGTCAGCTGAAAGAGTACGAAAAGAATTACCCGATGCATGATCTTGAACTCGCAGCAGTGGTCTTCGCCCTGAAGATTTGGAGGCACTACCTGTACGGGGAACGATGCACAATCTACACGAACCGCCAGAGCCTGAAGTATTTCTGTAATACCCGAGTCCTTAAGGTGGGATGGCCAATAAATTCTGCATATATAGTATGTGAATTATGTGACCTACATGATTTCATGAAGTATGTGTACCGTATTGTACGTCTTTATGTGATCCCATGATTATGTGTTATGACGACTTAAGAAATTTTAGATAGCTATTAAACGTGGCATGCATATAAGAAATCGCCGAGCACAAATTGCGCAAGTTAGAATCGGCCGATTTCCATACAAGCCAAAAATCGCCGAGAAAACATGGGTAAGAGTCGGGCGATTCCACAAACCCTAAAAAACCATGTTTTGGCCGATCGAATGATCTATATATAATGAAATTGCCGAGTAAGTGAAGTTAAATCGGGCGATTTAAAGACCCATGACGCGCGGCGAAATGATATTTTATGTTTCACAAATCGGGCGATTAGAGAGGTTTGCCACGCCGCATACAATCGGGCGATTGCATGTGTCCAACTAAGATTTGCCGATTCTTACACGTAAGAGGTGAAATTGCCGAGATAGTAAAGGTGGAAATCGGGTGATTCATACATAAAACAAAGCGAAATCGGTCGATTGGAGGGTAAGATGGAAATCCAGGTCAACAATTGATTGGCTAAGGATCACACCAAGATTTCTTAACGTGAGAGGAAAATATTAGCCACCTAGTGTCACATCAACCCCATTCCCCTAAGCTTAGGCTTAATAATTACCAAGAAAATCAAGACCATGTGGGATAAGGATTAGTATAAGAAATGAAATAAAAGGGAAAAACCCTCATAACATCAAATACAATTAAAAGAGAAGAAAGAAGGAGCCGAGACGGGTTTTCCAGCACGAACATCACAAGCAAGCCCAAAATTCGAGTTTGGTAAGTGAAATACTATCTATAACTTTTGTAAGTTCGTAACTGAGGAACTATTCAAGCATTCTAACCTTAGGAGCTTGGAAAACTTAAGAAGCTAGGCGTGAGAAAGACGCCAAAAACCCTAAATTAGGAAGTAGAATCACGATCAGGGATTATCTTAGGATAGCTGGAATTTTTGGTTAGTAATGGCTTGTTTCAGGGTTTGAACCTCGGTACCAATTGATCCTTGGGCCAAACTAACAAATCTGGGTAGAAGAATTCTTGGGAGTTAGGAATTCTAGGTAGGAAATTTAAGGAACTAAGTCGGCAGTATGAATGTCTGAAGCTTTCGGCCTATTTCGAGGAACTTAATCAAATCGGGTGAAATATGAGCGTGAAGCATGTCAAATCGAGCGAATGTATGATGAAGTAAGAACACGGTGATTTGAAGAAGCTTCATGCCATGTAATCCGGTACTTAGGTTTCCAAGAAGTCGGGCAAAACCCTTATGGCCTTTGGTGAAATCGGGCGATTTGAGGTCCCTCGTGCCATTCACTCGGGCAATTCCAGCTGATCAACGGGCACGATGAAATGTCGCTTAGCATGTGGTAAAATCGGGCTATTTGCAAGCCCATGCATGACGAATCGGACGATGCCATGCACATACACAAATCGGGGGAATGAAGACCCTAGTCAATCGAGCGATTCCATGTCCATCAATCGGGCGACTTCAATGCCAGTTGATCGGGTGAAATCGGTATTTAGATGTGACAAACAGGCGAATCCAGCCCGAACAAGCAAACAACTTCCGCTGAAATGCTAATACCTAGGGTATAATTATAAGCTAACATGACTTAGTGTAGGGACCGAATGACTTAGAAACTTAGCCAATCAGTTTAACCAATTTTAAATATTTTGGTCTAGCATTGTTAATCAAGAGATGGCACTAATGTGCAAATATTTACGTTTAAAGGTCAAACGGTAGGCAATTCCCAAGACAGTGAAATAGCGTAACGGACAATAGGTAAGTGGAAACTCCACTTCAACTACAACACATAACATGTTAAATATGCCTAATTTATGCAACTTACGTGCCTCTGTGCTTTACCTGAATTTTGTGAAGTAAGTTAGATGCCTATGCACGATACGTAGTTTAGCATTATCTCATGTTGCATATTCACGAGCATGCACGATCATGTGTGGGGGTTGTACGGGTTGGGTACGCATGTTGTAATCGCTTGAAAGCGATCGATAATTGTCGATGTGGGCATTTGTTGTCGACTCATATTTGAGTCAAGGGCGACTTCTATGGCACTGAGACGGCGTTGATGTGCCGATGGTTTTTACGGACAATGTTGATGCGTTGCCGAGGTATGATAGGGTTGATGCCCTAACGGTGTTGATGCACCGAAGCTATTGGCGGGAAGGAGCGACCTAGGGGGAATCCTAGCGTAGGCTACCGCATGGCAGAGGGACGACCTGGGGGTGCGACCTACTAGGGAAACCTAGCGTAGGCTACTCAGTGTAGGTCACTGTCATGTATTTATGATAGAGCTCTTTTACGGTGCATAGTTAGCTAGCCGAAGCCCTGAGCAAAGATAGTATGAGTAATAGATGGTTCAATCCCTTTGCCGATTGTGGGGGTTGACATGTGCACATCATGCATAGTTTCTACTTACTGAGCCACGGTGGCATTACGTTGTGTGTTGTTGGTTCGCACAACCACGGTACGTGATCGTTGATGGCAAGGCAACTTTTAAAAGCTTCCAGCGACTTTTGAAGGAGGAGAGTACATGGATGCCGACTTGTGCGGCCGGGCCATCTAGTGTACTTTTTGCTGCACATAGATGCACTCCCAGTGTAATTAGAATTGGAAGTATTCTTTTGAAAGAGGAACATGAACAACACCTAAGGACCGTCCTCGAGACGTTACGAGAAAAGCAGTTATACGCAAAGTTTAAGAAGTGTGGGTTCTTGCTAGAATAAGTCACGTTCCTTAGACACGTTATCTCCGGAGCGGGATATCCGTTGGCCCAAGCAAGATCGAGACCATCAATAAATGGCCCCAACTGTAGAAAATTTCCTCGGGTTTGCAGGTTACTGTAGAAAATTCATAAAGGATTTCTCGAAGATTGCGTCCACCTTGACGAAGCAAACCAGAAAGAACGCCACATTCCATTGGGACGACACATGCGGCCAAGGTTTCCAGGAACTGAAACAACGACTTACCTACGGGGACTGGAGGGTTATCCGCATATAGCGATGCATCAAAGAATGGTTTAGGCTGTGTTCTGATGCAAAATTCGCATACGCATCACGACAACTCAAGGAGTATGAAAAGAACTACCCGACGCATGACCTGGAGCTTGCAGCCGTAGTCTTTGCCTTGAAGATCTGGAGGCATTACTTGTATGGTGATAGGTGAAATCTATATGGACCACAAGAGCCTGAAGTACTTCTTCACTCAGAAGGAGCTCAATATACGGCAGCGGCGATGGCTTGAACTGGTCAAGGATTACGATTGTGTGATCAACTACCACCCGGGAAAAGCAAATGTGATGGCTGATGCGTTAAGTTGCAAAGTTGTAAGCACGGAGCTACAAGGGCTCGAAGTTGAAATTGTACCGTTTGGGGAAGTCGAAGCGAGGCTAGCAACGTTAACCCTCATATCGACTATAATAGAACAGATTACGAGGGCTCAAGAAAATGACGAATTCTATATGAAGTTCAGGGAAATGCAAGCGAAAGAGAGGCCGCCGAACTTCCATATACGAGACGATGGAAGTCTGTATTATAAGAATTGGTTGTATGTCCCCAATAAAGCGGAGCATCGGAGAGCCATAATGACGGAAGCACATGCCACTGCATCTTCGGTGCATCCAGGGGCTACGAAGATGTACCGAGATCTGAAGAATAATTATTGATGGCCAGGAATGAAGCGAGAGATCGCCACTTTCGCGAGTTAATGCTTAACGTGCCAACAAGTAAAAGCCGAGCATCACTAATCGGCAGTGACGTTACAATCCCCGTTAGTGCCCGAATGGAAGTGGGACCACATCAATTCGTCGTTGGTCTGCCAAAAACTGTGAAAGGCCACGACGCGATACGTGGATCGATTGACCAAGTCTGCTCACTTCCTACCGATCAGCTCGACATTCTCTTTGGAACGATACGCAGAGTTATACATCTAAGAGATTGTTCGACTTCACGGGGTTCCAATCTCGATCGTTTCTAATCGAGACTCCAGATTCTTATCTAAGTTCTGCATGAGCCTACAGAAGGTCATGGGAACCTAACTATCTTTCAGCACGGCCTAGCATCCTCAGACTGACGGGCAGTCTGAGCGAACGATCCAGATGCTGGATGATGCTGAGAGCGTGCGTCCTTGACTTCAAGGGAAATTGGAGTCGATACCTTCCATTAATAGAGCTCTCGTACAACAACAGCTACCATGCGACGATTAGAGTTGCTCCATACGAGGCCTTATACGGATGCAAATGTAGATCCCCCATCCATCGGGATGAGGTTGGAGAACGGTCAATATTAGGCCCAGACATGGTACAAGAAATGACGAAATCCATCGCTCAAATACGAGAGAGAATGAAAGCGGCCCAAAGCAGGCAGAAAAGCTATGCAGACCAAAGGCGCCGACCGTTGGAGTTCGAAGAAGGTGACTTGGTGTTTGTAAAGGTGTCGCCAGTGAAAGGCGTGAAACGGTTCGGAAAGAAGGGAAAATTGAGTCCTAGGTACATAGGACCATTCCGGATCATTAGGAAGGTTGGTGAGGTAGCCTATCAACTAGAGTTACCGAACTCGTTGGCTCAGGTGCACCACGTTTTCCATATATCGATGCTACAAGGTAGGTCGTGAACCCTGATCATGTTCTAAGTAACGAAGTTCTCCACCAACAACTTAAGCCGGATTTGAGTTATGAACGGCCTGTGGAAATTTTGATGCACGAAGTTAAACGATTACGGAATAAAGAAATACCGTTGGTAAAGGTGTGTTGGCGGAATCAGTCAACGGAAGAAGCCACGTGGGAGCGAGAGAACAATATGAGGGAACGATACCCTGAGTTATTTCTTCCCGCCTCGAGGGCGAAATCCTTTTAAGGGGGGAGGATGTAATACCCGAGTCCTTAAGGTGGGATGGCCAATAAACTTTGCCTACATAGTATGTGAATTATGTGACCTACGTGATTTCATAAAGTATGTGTACTGCATTGTACGTCTTTATGTGATCCCATAATTATGTGTTATGAGGACTTAAGAAATTTTAGATAGCTATTACACGTGGCATGCATATAAGAAGTCGCCGAGCTCAAATTGAGCAAGTTAGAATCGGCCGATTTCTATACAATACAAAATCACCGAGAAAACACGGGTAGGAATCGGGCGATTCCACAAACCCTACTAAAACCATGTTTCGGCAGATCGAAGGATCTATATATGTAATGAAATCACCGAGTAAGTGAAGTTAAATCCGGCGATTTAAAGACCCATGACGCGCGGCGGAATGACATTTTATGCTTCACAAATCGATCGATTAGAGAAGTTTGCCATACCCCACAGAAATTGGGCGATTGCATGTGTCCAACTAAGACTGCCGATTCTTATACTTAGAGGTGAAATCGCCGAGATAGTAAAGGTGGGAAATCGGGTTATCATACATAAAATAAAGGGAAATCGGTCGATTGGAGGGTAAGATGGTTGGTCAACAATTGATTAAGGATCACACCAAGATTTCTTAACGTGAGAGGAAAATATTAGTCACCTAGTGTCACATCAACCCCATTCCCTAAGCTTCGGCTTAATAATTACCAAGAAAATCAAGACCACGTGGGATAAGGATTAGTATAAGAACTGAAATAAAAGGGAAAAACCCTCATAACACCAAATACAATTAAAAGAGAAGAATGAAGGAGCCGAGAGGGGTTTTCCACCACGAACATCACAAGCAAGCCAAAACTTCGAGTTTGGTAAGTGAAATACTATCTATAACTTTTGTAAGTTCGTAACTTAGGAACTATGCAAGCATTCTAACCTTAGGAGCTTGGAAACTTAAGAAGCTAGGCGTGAGAAAGATGCCAAAAACCCTAACTTAGGAAGTAGAATCACGATCAGGGATTATCTTAGGATGGCTGGAATTTTTGGTTAGTAATGGCTTGTTTCAGGTTAGAACCTCGGTACCAACTGATCCTTGAGCCAAACTAACAAATTTTGGGTAGAAGAATTCTTGGGAGTTAGGAATTCTGGGTTGGAAATTTAAGGAACTAAGTCGGCAATATGAATGTCTGAAGCTTTTGGCTGATTTCGAGGAACTTAATCAAATCGGGTGAAATTTGAGCGTGAAGCATGTCCAATCGAGCGAATGTATGATGATGTAAGAACACGGCGATTTGAAGAAGCGTCATGCCATGTAATCGGGCGAACTTAGGTTTCCAAGATGTCGGGCAAAACCCTTATGGCCTTTGGTGAAATCGGGCGATTTGAGGTGCCTTGTGCCATGCAATCGGGCGATTCAAGCTGATCAACGGTCAAGACGAAGTGTAGCTTACCATGTGGTAAAATCTGGCGATTTGCAAGCCCATGCATGAAGAATCGGACGATGCCATGCACATACACAAATCCGGCAAATGAAGACCCTAGTCAATCGAGCGATTCCATGTCCATCAATCGGGCGACTTCAATGCCAATTGATTGGGCGAAAATCGGAATTTAGATGTGACAAATCGGGTGAATCCAGCCCGAATAAGCAAACAACTTTCGTCGAAATGCAAACACATAGGATATAATTATAGTCTAACATGACTCAGTGTAGAGACCGAATGACTTAGAAACTTAGCCAATTAGTGTAACCAACTTTAAATATTTCAGTCTAGCATTGTTAATCAAGAGATGGCACTAATGCGCAAATATTTACGTTTAAAGGTCGAACAGTAGGCAATTCCAAGATAGTGAAATAGCGTAACTCGGACGACAGGTAAGTGGAAACTCCACTTCAACTACCACACATAACATGTTAAATGTACCTAATTTATGCAACTTACGTGCCTCTATGCTTTACCTGAATTATGTGAAGTAAGTTAGATGCCTATGCACGATACGTAGTTTAGCATTATCTCATGTTGCACATTCACGAGCATGCACGATCATGTGTGGGGGTTGTACGGGTTGGGTACGCATGTTGTATATCGCTTGAAAGCGATCGATACTTGTCGATGTGGGCATTTGTTGTCGACTCATAGTTGAGTCAAGGGCGGCTTCTACGGCACCGAGACGGCGTTGATGCGCCGATGGTTTTATGGACAACATTGATGCGTTGCCGAGGTATGATAGGGTTGATGCCCTAACAGTGTTGATGCACTGAAGATATTGGCGGGAAGGAGCGACCTAGAAGGAGCGACCTAGGAGGAATCCTAGCGTAGGCTACCGCATGGCAGAGGGGACGACCTGGGACGGTGAGACCTAGGGAAACCTAGCGTAGGCTACCCAGCGCAGGTCACTGTCACGTATTTACGATAGAGCTCTTTTACGGTGAATAGCTGGGGGCCCTGAGAAAAGATAGTATGATTAATAGATGCTTCGCATGGATTGCCAATTGCGGGGGTTGACATGTGCACATCATGCATAGTTTCTACTTACTGAGCCACGGCGGCATTACGTTATGTGTTATAGGTTCGCACGACCACGGTACGTGATCGTTGATGGCAAGGCAACTTTTAAAAGCTTCCAACGACTTTTGAAGGAGAGTGTACATGGATGACGACCTGTGTGGCCGGATCTAGTGTACTTTTTGCTGCACATAAATGCACTCCCAGTGTAACTAGAATTGGAAGTATTCTTTTGGCGTGTAAAGTGTACTCCGTTATCTAAATGGAAAACTTTTATTACGTTTTTTGGCAAGACTTCGAATTCACTACTTTGTTAGGCACGTAAGATAACGTTGAATAGGTTAGTGGATGGTTGGGTGCCACAATTTCTTCACACAAAAGGAATTGAAGATGAGGCAGAGACGGTAGTTAGAACTCGTGAAGGATTATGACTGTGCAATCAATTACCACCCAGGCAAAACGAACGTGGTACTGATGCGTTAAGCCAAAAATCGGTGAGCGTCGAGTTGCAACTACTCAATGTGGAGATCATGCAATTAGGCGAAGTCAAAACAGATTGGCAGTGTTACACTTCAGCCGACGTTATTGGAGCGGATTAGGAGGACGCAAGAAAAGGATGAATTTTGTACGAAGATTAAGGGAGCACAAACAGGACAGCCAGCAGTAGACTTTACGTTTTGAGACGACGGAAGTTTGTACATTAAGAATCGGCTATATGTACCAAATGATGCAGAACTTCGAAGAACCATATGACGGAAGCACACACCATGACTCAGTACATCCAGCAGCTATGAAAATGTATAAAAATTTACGGCTAAACTGCTGGTGGCCAGGGATGAAGAAGGATATAGCAACTTTTCTCAGCCAGTGCTTGATTTGTCAGCAAATAAAAGCATAGCATCAGCGGCCGGCAGGAACCCTGCAACCATTACCAATACCAAAATGGAAATGGGATAATATAACGATGGATTTCGTTGTCGGTCTGCCGAAGAATGTGAAAGGGCACGACGTGATTTGGGTAGTCGTGGACCGACTAACCAAGCCTGCCCACTTCTTGCCAATAAGCACGACATTTTCCCTGGCGGTATGCCGAATTCTATATCCAGGAGATAGTGCGACTCCACGGGATTCCATTGTATATAGTCTCAGATCGAGACTCTAGTTTTTTATCGAAATTCTGGACAAGCATGCAAAAGGCGATGGGGACGAAATTGTCGTTCAGTACTGCTTACCACCTGCAGATGGACGGCCAATCCGAGCGGACTATTAAATCCTTAGAAAACATGCTACGGGCCTGTGTGCTGGATTTTAAAGGAAACTGGGCAGATATCTTCCACTCGTCGAGTTCTCGTACAACAATAGCTACCAAGCTACAATTGGAATGGCTCCATATGAAATGCTATATCGAAAATGTAGATCTCCAGTACATTGGGACGAGATCGGCGAACGGGCAGTATTAGGCCCAGATTTGGTACGAGAGATGACGGAAGTAATTGCCCCGATATGCGAACGAATGCGAACGGCCCAGAGCAGGCAGAGAAGTTATGCGGACCACAGTCGCATGCCATTAGAATTCAAAGTCGATGATGGGTGTTCGTAAAAGCAGCACCAATTAAAGGTGTGAAGAGATTCGGAAAAAGGGCAATCTAAGCCCAAGATATATTGGCCCATTCCGAATGAGGGTCGGAGAGATAGCGTACCAGTTGGAGCTACCAACATCATTGTCGCAAGTACACAACCTATTCCATATTTCAACCCTGTGAAGGTACATTTCCAATCTGAATCATGTGCTGTTGAATGAGGCCCTACATCAACAACTAAAATCCGATCTGAGTTGCGAGGAAACACCAGTGAAGATTCTAATGGATGAGCCGAAACGATTTAGGAAGAAATCCCTTTAGTAAAAGTACTGTGGCAAAACGAATCAACAGAGGAAGCTACGTGGGAACGTGATGATGATATGAGAGGCCATTATCCCGAACTGTTCCAGACGGACTGATTTGGGGGCGAAATCCTCTTTAAGGGGGAGGATGTAGAACCCGAGTCCCCGTAAGCTAGTTAGCCAATAAATTTGCACTCATGTTCTACGTGACTATGCGAATTTTGTGTGCTAAATTTCATGCTTATATGATTATATGAAATTTTGTACATTTGATGGGTTTTCCTGACACCTAACTTATAGGAAATTTCGAAAAGTAGGCTAAGGGAAAATTGGGTTAAGAGCTGGTGGGGCTATAAAAAATTATTGGGCTACTAATGGGCTAGAATCAAACTTGGCAACCAAAATCGCCTTAAATTGAGGAGATTCACGTCACTATATGTCCCCTCACCCATACCAATGATAAAATATCTATCTAAAGTCTTTAATCTCTAAAAACTCAATTGTTAAGAAACTAACGGAAGCTGGAGAGGAAAGAAGGAAGAAGAAACCGACTTAAACTCAAGAAAGCTTTGAATAGGTATGAGTTTTGACTCTAATCCTTGTATTCTCATTTAAGTAGTAGGGTATTTTGAAGGTTTTAAACACGGAATATCAGTTACTAGGTCGACACAAGTCTTGATCATCAAAAGTATATTTTCCCACCTTAATCTTGTGTCATTAGTTCCATATCAGCATGCTTAGGATGATAGAATACGAAAATTTATCAAAAACTCGCATCTTGCATTTGGTCCGATTGTAGGGTTTTCAAAGTTCATACAACCTTTAATGAGTTCTTGAAAAAGTAACTTTTTGATCTTTATTGTTAGTATGCTACGAATTAAAAGATGTTTATGGGTATGAATGGATTCGTGAAATGAAGTTCACGAACCCTAGGCCGCGAACTGTAGGAGGTTTTAAGTTTGCGAACTCATGGGAAGTTTTACGAACTATGAAGTTAGAAATAAGCTTTGCGAACCATGAACCGTATGGGGAACTTCGCGAACCAGTGCAAGTCGCGAATTGGGACATTTCACGTGTCGAGGACATTGGTGAACCCTAAGTTGGTGAACCCTATGTTCGTAAAACAAGCCTCACAAAACACTTTGCGAATTGAAGTTTCACGAGTTGGGTGTTGGCGAATTAGGTGAGGATTCGCCAACTAGGGTAGAATATTTGGCGAACTAGGACAACTTTGGCGAATTGAGAGACAAAAGAAATAGAATTCGCGAACAAAGGGTCAAGACATGCATTTCGCGAATTGTAAGATAAGTTAGGTACTCCACGAACCAACCTAAAACCATTTCGCGAATTCAACAAGGTTGGCGAACTCATGAGGTTCGCGCAGCAAGCTAGGATTCGCAAAGTGGAGCAAGTCGCGAATCGGGAAACAAGAAAGGTTGGTGAATGGAGTTCGCAAAGCATGTGTGATGTTGAGTTCGCGAAGTAGAGAAGTTGACGAATTAGGGTTAGTTCGCGAAGTTGGGTATGAAGTATGGAAACTTAGCGAATCGAAGGCGAGTTCGTGAAGTCTATGAGAACATGAGTTAAAACAGATTCGTGAATTAGGAATAGAACACGAAATTTGACGGCAGTAATTCGCGAACTATAAGATAGAAAAGACATTTCACGTCTAGGGTATTTCACGAGTCTAAATAGGTCATGAACTTAGGTTAATAAAAATCTAAGGGTTTCAAGCATGAATTCGCGAAATGTGGCTTCACGAATCATTAATGGCCTAAGCTTCGCGAACTAGGCCGTGCGTGATAGGACTTCGCGAACTAGAAGCCACACAAAGCATTTCGCGAATTGAATGTGTGAAGTGTGTCACGAATTGTAAGAGACCTAGGGTCAATTCGTGAAGCGAATAACATGGATAGAAATCGCGAAGTAGGTAAGGTACTTCGCGAATCAATCAAACTTCACGGGTCATGTGACTAGCACTCTGCGAATTGAACATATGAAGTACGAGTGTCTGAACTTAAGTAAATGTCTAAACTAGTTTACGAATTGTACCAACTTCACGAGTCTTAAGAACTTTCACGAATTAATGTTGACGAACTCTTCCCAAATAACCTTCTTATAAAAGATAATATATATATATATATATATACTAGCTCAATACTGAGGAAAATTCGATAACATAGGTAATCAAGTAATCTAGCTAGCATACTAACGATGTGATGCTTAAGGTCGAGGTCTATGGATTTCGTTGAATCAATAGCGGGTAATTGACGGACGACAGGTAAGTGGAAATTCACTTACAACACATAACCTGCTTGTTTGTGCCTAATGTATGTGCCTATGTGCTTCGATGATGTTACATGCTTACGTGCATTATGTGGCGTGATTTATGATTATGGTAAGTTTTGTTTCATTGGGACACGATGCATTCACGAGCATGCACGAATCATTCTGGGGACTTATGCGAGTTGAGCGTGCATATAGTATGTCGCAAAATGCGAATGGTAGGTGCCGAGGTGGCAAATGACATCGAGTAATTAGAAAAGTTAAGGGCGTCCAGGGCATCGGGACGGCGTTGATGTGCCGTCGGCGACGCTGATGCGTCGCCAGTATAACGAACGACGTTGATGCGTCGGGGATTACCATGGTTGGGTTGATACCCTCATGGTTGAGTTGATGCCCGCATATCCCTGTTAGCGTGGTTGGGTTGATGCCCTCATGCTTTAGTATGGTTAGGTTGATGCCCTCATACTCTAGGTTGATGCCCGTGGTTGGATTAGAGCTCTTTACGGTGTACGCCTGGGTATGCCAAGGGCCCTAAAATAAAATATGAGATTGAGTTTATCTATGAGACTTAAGCTGCATTGGTGTGGATTGCCTTTGCGGGATTTTATCATGTGAACGTCATGCATAATTTTAATTTTTTGGGCATATCGCCTTTATGTTATGTGTTGTAGGTGCGAGCTCCCCTCGGGACCTCATCCTAGCGTGTGTGGTCCTCAATCATTTAATCTCGAGCCTCTCGGACATCGCTCACTCGGGCCTCAATCAACTCCGGAGGTAGCTTCGCGGGTTGTCGTCTCGGGAGTTTTTCACGCGGAGAATGTATTTTGCGGGGAATGTTTCCCGCCTCTTTCGACTAGACTCGAATATTTGACCGGTTATATCCCGGGGGTAACAATAGTCCCCCCCACAAATAGTCCAAAAAGAGTCTAGTGATTTTGGACGTGTAGGTAAAATATTCGAGTTTGGAGAAAGGGTTTCTTGCAAATGTTTTTGTTCGGACCGCCATCGTGGATATTCATTTTCTCATTGCCTGCTATGTTCCCTCGAGCGCGGATTTGAGTAGTTCTCATTGACGAGTTACCTCATTCATTGAGGGTTCGGGATTTTCGTACCTCATTCATCGAGGACTTGGGAGTTTTCGTGCCTCACTCATCGAGTAGGAAATTTCGTGCCCCATTCGTCGAGGACTTAGGAAATTTCGTGCCCCATTCGTCGAGGACTTGGGAATATTCGTGCCCCATTCATCGAGGACTTGAAATTTTTGTGCCTCATTCTTCGAGGACTTAGGAGTTTTTTGTGCCTCACTCATCGAGGGCTTAGGGATTTTCGTGCCTCATTCACATCGAGGACTTACGAAATTTCGTGCCCCATTCGTTGAGGACTTGGAAATTTCGTGCCTCACTCGTCAAGGTCTTGCTCGAGATCTCTTCTGAGGAGCGATTTGGCGAAACACAACGATCGCGCGAAACTCAACCATGTCTCTCAAGGTCTTGCTCTATCTCTTCTCGAGGGCGATTTGGCGAAACTCAATCACCGGAGAAAATCAACCTTGTCGTTCAAGGTCTTGCTCGAGATCTCTTCTCGAGGGCGATTTGGCGAAACTCAACGACCGGCGAAAATCAACCTTGTCTCTCAAGGTCTTTCTCGGAGATCTCTTCTCGAGGGTGGCGAAACTCAACGATCGGCGAAAATCAACCTTGTCTCTCAAGGTCTTGCTCGAGATCTCTTCTCGAGGGCGATTTGGTGAAACTCAACGATCGGCGAAAATCAACCTTGTCTCTCAAGGTCTTGCTCGAGATCTCTTCTCGAGGGCGATTTGGCGAACTCAACGATCGGCGAAAAAATTTGGCTTGATCTTCTTTGAAAAATACTTTTCTTTACGAAGATATTTTCAGAGTATGATATTTCATGACAACCAGTACGAGTACCTACGTTATCTTCCTAACCCTGTTTCACATAATATCACGTTAGTTTCAGAAATCGTTTAAACGATATCTCCTAGTTATTTGCCAACGTTCCGGGTTTGTCTCACAGAAAGTAAATCGCAGAAAGTAAAGTGAGACGGGATTTTTATACAGGTTATATCCCCAACTGGGGTTTAATCCTGTCCTTGGGGTGTGACTCCCCAAGAGTTCCAATCAATCACTAGGTATCGCTGGTTACACTATGATTGACCCGTACACAACCGAAGCACTATGGAACTAGACCTCGTTCTAGGCTGACGCACGCCAAGTTTCAATCCACGTCGTTTACCCAGGAAACCTATTCCCCGACTGGATGCAACTTGCTACCGAAGGGCCACCGAATCCACAAAATTCGTCCCTCCACGTGCGTAAGACTCCACTCGTGCTCCTTTGTGCGCTCAACGTGCCCGCAGACACAACACGTCCGAAGACAAGGTTTTTAGGATTTGGAGTTTCTAAGGTTCGCTCAAAGGGTACAGATTCGCAAATCAAAGCTCAACCACAAACTACGAATGAATCGCAAATTTCGCTCAAGAACTCTAAGGGATTCGCTAGCTCGTGTGTTCGTTGTCTTCTTACCGTTCAATCATGAAGTGTTATATTCTATATAGAACCAATTCTCGCTTCTGCACTTCACAAGGAAAGTTAAGCACGAAAATATGCAAAAGACAGCTCAATCATCACGTGCATTAACTCAACCAATCATGCCAAGAATAAACCAATTAAGCTCAACGGTCATGCATGATCACTTACCATAAATACCACAGATTAACATTCATTCCACCGTAATCTCATCCATTTGTCAACATATTTTCATATATATATCACTCAGCATATTAGCAACGGTAAGCTCAATCAACTGAATTCTTTCCCAAAATATGATAGCCAATTCGCACAGAGAAAGATTTGATCTACTGAGTATAATGCAAAGTATATTTTCCATATATGGTCATCTCATCCGATTTCAGCACATTCCATAAATAGACTCAATCAGCATCTTACCACATATAAGTCCAATCAATTAATCACTTACCACAATATGAATCCTAAGTCGCACAAGGAAAGCATGATCATGATTCACTGATTTAAGAGTCACATAATTCGCACTCAACGGATATACATTGATATTCTTTCCTAAATAGATCAATCATATGTAAGCACTTAATCAGAATATCATTTCCATATATACAGCATAGTCATTCATATCTGGGTGATCACATCGATATTCTTTCCTAAAATAACTCAATCTCGCAGACAGTTTGCATATCACTCAACATGATATATTTTCCATATATAGCACGCAACGAGATTCCATTCATACGAAACGTTCATAACCAGGTGATCACATAAATTTTCAAGTTAAGCACATGATCACTCAAATTCGATTTTCTTAACAGTTAATCACATTCAAGCACTTAATCGAACATTTTCACATACTTAAACATCACATAACATGCATATCGAGTTTTCTAATTTGTACCCCCAATTTACATAATTACTTGGAATAATCAAAACTCTCATAGCCATTTGGACCAAAAGGTCTACAATCTTCCCCTTTTTGATGATAACAAGTAATTAATGCCTATCTTAAGCATATGAGTACACTCGATATAAAACCATTTAAACACGTAGCATGTTTTGTATCAAAGCATGTGACATATGATCAGAGCAAATAATTTATCAAATTTCATAGCATGCTCCCCCTGTCTAATTGCTAATATTCCTATGTAAAGCACAAAAGCAAAGATTTAGCAATTACCAGATCATATCACATGGAATGTCACAAGTTATCATTTTACATCAGTTTGCTCCCCCTGCCTATGTGCGGAAATTGCCTATACTTCTCCCAATTCAACATCAAAAAGGAGGGACACAAGCACCACCAACTTACCAAAACCTGTAACCAACCTCGACCCGCAAACCCAAAAGACCAACAAAAGAAAAGAACTTAGCAGACTAGAGCTAATCCTATTAGAGCTAGGGAATGGCTTATGGAACAAGGTTCTAAGGGCTGGAATCGCTATCAGATGAGGCAGATGAGGATTCAGCGATATCAAGAGCCGCTGGATCTCCTTCAGATACTTACTAATCCTTTTGAAGTTTCGTGAGATCTCTTTGAACTTTTTGCGGTTCTCATCCTTAAGGCCCTTGATACTCTTTTTCAGATCAGCGATCGTTCCCTGCTCATCGTCGCTTTTCTTCATCTTTCTTCTTCCTGGTCGGACTTTTTGAAGGAGCCTTCAAATCCCTTGTCTTGATCCATCCTTTCCTCTCATCAAGCGTATAACAACACGCTTGAGTGTGACCATATCGACTGCATGCTTTGCACTATCTTCCCAAGCTTTGGGCAGAGTGATTCTTCGAATTCAAGCATGTGCGTAAGCAGCATTCCATATGAAAGTTCCTTATCAGAGCTCTTAATGGCATGAACCATGTACTTAAGGACAAAGTAGCCTAGATTGAGCGGCCTATTTTGGGATACTAGATAGAGAGTCAACATGCTCATGTTGTTCATAGTGGTGGAAGGCCTCCACTGCCAACTCGGGCGCTCCAGAGGGTAAGTGCAGCACTTTATAAAGGAAGAACAGATCAACAGGGAGTTTGTTTAGAGCTTCTCCTTCAGAGAACATAGGCTTATAGGGGAATTCATAGGGCTTTCACACAGTCACGCAGGGACACCTCATACGTACACCAGTGGACGAAGTCGAAGTAGCATAACATACCCTTCGTTCTCAACTCCCAACATCTCGTTCACCTTTGCGCTATTCCATTCTAGGTTCGTCCCAAGCACATAAGACTTCACTGTAATCTCAGTTTCGTCTTCAACGAACGTGAGATTGGCGTAAAACAACTTCCCCGCCTCCACATACACCGATTTGTCTATCCTCAGAAAATTCTCCCAGCCATACTCCGTCAGCCATGTCGCCACTTGGCTCTCAGCCATTTCGTCAAAGTTGACGCTCCTTCCTCGTGCAACTCGCCGCTTCTGGAGTTTCTCATGAAGTTCCTTGGCGCTTTCAGTCAGAAACTTGATCTCATCGGTGATTTTCTCCATTTTCAGGGACGATTTTTGCCCTTCAGTATCACGGCTGGAACCTCGTTGGGCTGACTCATTTTTTTCCAGAGAGGCTGATTTCTCAAGAGAGGCAGACTCAGTATGGGAAGAGGCAGGAGAGGAAATAGGAAGTTTTATCGATCTTGGCCTTCTTCTTCGGTTTTGTAGGAGATTTCATGGATTTGGGACTGCTCTTAGACTTGGAACGGGTGGTTTTTGGAGAGAGTGGGGTTTCGATTAGAACCAGCGCCTTTGGTTTTCACCATGGTTGAGATCGAAGATTTGAAGGATGAAGGTATGAAGTGAAGGTCTTAGGATTTGAATAGAATGGAGAATCAAGGAAGGAACGGTTATAAAGGCAGAGTTTGGATAAGGATGGAAAGAAGTTTAAAGAGGGATGTGATCTCGACAAGACAGGCGTCAGATAAGGAAATGATTTCAAAATTTGAATTTTAAAAAAAATACTTAGTGGTGAAGGAAAGTGCCCGTTAACTGAAGATAAAAGGATATCTCGTGGGAATTAAGGAAGGAAATAAGTAAAGATCGGAGCTCAAGGAAAATATCGGGTGAAAATAGATTTTGACATAAATGTCGAAGAAAGTCTAAAAAATAATCTCTTCATGGATGGAAAGGATTTGAAAAGATAATGAAGATATTATTAATAGAATCAAGGAATGAGATAACAGAGATCCTAAAGGATAAGATCAAGGAAATACTAAAGGCTAACATATCTAGTCACCTTTCCGATTTGGGCTCAATAATTCCTAATCAGTCACGGATATCACGGAATCTACTCTCAATAAGGGGTTTCGTGAAGATATCAGCCAACTGATCATTAGTTCCTACGAAGTTCACGCTGATATTCCCTTTCTGAACATGATCTCGAATAAATGATGTTTCACCTCTATATGCTTAGTTCGAGAGTGGTGTACAAGATTCTTAGTGATAACTAATGGCACTAGTACTATCACAGAAAATAGGAATTTGGTCGTACCTTAAACCGTAATCACTCAAGGTCTGTTTCTTCCAAAGGATTTGCTGAGAACAACTTCCTAAGGCCATATATTCTGCTTCGGTTGTGGATAGGGCCACGACATTTTGTTTCCGACTGGATCAGGTAACAAGGGAATATATTTGGCAAGTACCACTAGTGCTTTTCCTATCTTCCCTAGAACGGCGTAACCCGCATCCGAGTATCCCACTAATGGGAATTCGTTGGAATTTGGATACCATATAACATGATTGATTGTTCCCTTCAAATATCTAAGTATTCGCTTGACCGCTGTCAAGTGAGATTTCCTAGGACTCGATTGATATCTAGAACATAGACCAGTAGCAAACATATATCGGGTCTGCTTGCCGTAAGGTATAGCAAACTTCCGATCATACCTCTATACTTAGTTTGGTCAAAAGGCGTACCTTGTTCATCACTATCTATCTTAGCGGTCTGGTGCATAGAAGTGGGAAGTACCTTGGAATCAGTCATTCCGAATTTTTCAAGTAGTTCCTTCGTGTACTTTGTTTGAGATATGAATGTTCCCGTATCCAATTGCTTGATTTGCAATCCAAGGAAGTACGTGAGTTCTCCCATTAGGCTCATCTCAAATTCCTGTTGCATAGACTTAGAAAAATTCTCGCAAAGAGTGATGTCAGTGCTACCAAATATGATATCGTCAATGTATATCTGCACAAGTAATATGTGATTCCCTTTGCACTTTATAAACAGAGTGTTATCTATTGTTCCTGTTGTAAAGCCCATGTCTAGTAAAAACCTACTCAATCTTTCATACCATGCCCTAGGGGCTTGTAACCATATAAAGCTTTGTTTAGTTTAAAAACGTGATTTAAAATTCTTCTTTTTCAAAACCGGGAGGTTGTTCGACAAAGACTTCCTCATTTATAAAACCATTTAAAAATGCACTTTTTACGTCCATTTGAAAAAGCTTAAATCTTTTAAAAGATGCATATGCAAGTAAAATACGTATTGACTCAAGCCTAGCTACGGGTGCAAAGGTTTCTTGAAAATCTATAACCTTCTTCTTGGGTATAACCTTTAGCAACTAACCTGGCCTTATTTCGTGTCACATTACCGTTCTCGTCCAGTTTGTTGCGAAACCCACTCGTGCCTATTATGGACTTACCGTTAGGTCTTTCCACAAGAGTCCACACCTGGCTCTTTCGAATTGTGCCAGCTCTTCTTCCATGGCAATCACCCATGATTCATCGTCAAGCGCTTCATTCACTATCTTAGGTTCCATGGTTGACAACAGCACGTCATGTGATTCCTCAGCAATATCGTTTCGTGCAGTTGCTCTCGTTTTGATCCCTAAAGTGATATTCCCTATGACTTGCTTGCTCGGTGGGATGGCTGGAGGCATGTTTGAATTTTTTGCGCTGTTGTTCATCTGAAGCGTCAGGTTCCTCTGACTCAGTATCTAGTTCCAGTGGAATCGCGTTCACTTCTTTGTCAGTAACCTGTATATCTGCAGGAGACACAACTATACCTTCCTCAATAGCATCTGCGTTAGGAAACTCATCAAATGTAACGTGCATAGATTCTTGAACAGTTTTCTTCCTATTATTAAACACTCTAAAAGCTTTGGAATGAAGGCTATAACCTAGGAATATCCCTTCATCTACCTTTGAATCGAACTTTCCTCTCTTATCCCTATCATTCAAAATGAAACATTTGCAGTCAAATACATGGAAATATCCTATGTTAGGGGCTTTATCATTCCAAAGTTCATAAGGAGTTCTCTTAATAATCGGTCTAAGGAAAATCCTATTCGAGACATAACATGCCGTACTAACAGCTTCGGCCCAAAAATGTTTTGGAGTATTATATTCGCTCAACATAGTCCTAGCCATTTCTTGTAATACTCTATTTTTCCTCTCGACCACTCCGTTCTGTTGAGGCATAATAGGGGCTGAAAAATTATGACTATAACCATTTTCACCACAAAAGGATGCAAAGGATTTACTATCAAATTCTAGCCCATTATCACTCCTAATCTTACGGACCTTCATATCTTTCTCATTTCTAGCTTCTTAATCATGGCGCCAGATATCTAAAGCCTCACTTTTGTGCGCTAGAAATAAGACCCATGTGTACCTAGTATAGTCGTCTACGATAACAAAGGCATATCGTTTATCTCTCAATGACATAACCTGTACCGGACCAAAAAGGTCAAGATGCAGCAGTTTCAATGGTCTGGACGTAGAGATCACATTCTTAGGTTTAAAGAATGTCATGGTCTGTTTCCCCCTTTGGCACACTCTACAGATTCTGTCCTTGGTGGCTTTCATATTTGGAATGTCTCTCAGTAATTCATTGCATGAATGTGAGACATCAGTTCCATGTTAGCATGTCCCAGACGTCTATGCCATAACCATGTGATATCCTGCGTAACTGCTAGACACTTGACATTTTGATTAGCACTATCATCAAGAGTGATGCAGTAAATGTTACCATGCCTAGATGCACCAAACACAATCTCATCATCCTTTTTACAAAGCACTTATCTTTGGCGAAAGCTACAGTATGTCCAGTATCACATAATTGACTAATGCTAACTAAATTATGTTCTAAATTCATAACAAACCATAAGTTATCTATAGTGATATTTAAATTGTTACCGACAGTACCAACTCCACGATTTCGGATTTTGCGTCGTTGGCGTATGAAACATATCCTCCATCAACCCCCTTTAACGACACAAAATTACCTATATCACCTGTCATGTGGCGGGAGCACCCGCTGTCGAGGTACCACCTACTTTTCTTACTGGGATTCTTCCTTCGTACCTGTAGAAAGAAGTACTCTTCTGAGGTACCCAATTTCTGTTGGGTCCTAACATGTTAGCGGAGAAATAACTTCTGTTAACATATGAGATATCATTCTGCATAGACGGTAATCTCCTTTTAGAATTAGTACAACAGTGGCATTTTCAGGTGACTTCTTAGGTCTCCAGACGTACTTAGCTTTATCAATCTTCTTTAAAGGACAGTTGTATGCATAATGACCATTTCTACCACAACAAAACACTTAAACTTAGGCAGAATGTTGAACATGCTTTTCATCAGTGGAATAACCTAACCCTGACCTACCAATGTTTCTAGGAGTATTCAGCAGCATATTTAGGTTCTGCCCACCCTCAAGGAGTCTGTCAACTGTCTGTTTTTCTTTCTCTAAGGAGTTCCTGAGTTCTACAATATCTCTGGATAAGTCACTGTTTTTCTTTTCTATTTTTCTCACAGTCGCAGGAAATTCCCTCTTTCTTAGCAGTAACTATCTCTTCTTTCAAACGTAAGATCTCTAGGTCAGTTTCATGTTTTTCCTTAGCTAGGTGATCTCGCTGTTTTATTAGTTCCTTATTCAAGGAATTTAGTGACTTAATCTTTCTCTCAGCTTTCTGAAGTAAGTCACACAATTCTTCCTTACTTTCTTCTATATCAGAAACAAATGAGTCACTTTCACAATCATTGTTATGTAAGCTGTTTAGGATATGAATTTTCTCAATAGAGGAAGACGGGATACCTGATCCTCGTCAGCCATGTAAGCGTGATCCTCGTCCTCACTTTGTTCTGGTTCAGAGTCATTTGATTCCGTCACCATAGCCTTCTGCTTCCTTGGTTTCTCATTGTTGGTTGCTGGGCATTCATGTGCATAATGGCCTGGTTTGTTGCATCGGAAACACTTCTGAACTTTCTTCCCAGACGTGGATATTCCCTTGCTCTTGTTCTGGCATTTGTTGAAGTTCCCTTTGAATTTCTTTTTCTGCTGGAATCTTTCAAATCTTTTTGTAAGCATTGCTAGGTCGTTCATCAAGTCCTCTTCTTCGTCGTCAGAATCGGATTCTTCCTGGTTGGATTTGAATGCAATGGACTTCTGATTTTTGTTCTGCGACTTCTCATTCATTGACGTTTGAATCATCTCGTAGGATATAAGAGATCCAATAAGTTCGGAGATGCTAAGTGCTTCCAGATCCTTTGCTTCATAGATGGCAGTAACCTTGGCATTCCATTCTCGTGGCAGTGATCTCAGTATCTTTCTCACTTGTTCACTGTCGGGAACCTTCTTGCCGAGAGAGAACATTTGATTGATGATTCCCATGAATCTGGCATACATCTGGCTTATATTCTCGTCAGATTCCATTGAGAATAGTTCGTACTGATGAGTGAGCAGAGCCAGTGTTTCTTGCACAACTCGTTGAGTTCCTTCATGAGTAACTGGGAGCACATCCCACATGGCCTTTGCCGATGAGCAGGAACTAACACGAATGTATTCTTTCCGTGTGAGTGCGCATGCGGGCATGTTTTTCGCCTTTGCGTTTCGCGTGATTCCCTTTTTGTCATCAGCACTGTAATCTTTAGCATCCTTTGGGGTTCCATCGGTTTTGTTGGCCGTATATGGTCCATTGATGATTGTCTCCAAAGCTCGTAGTCGACAGCGATCAGAAACTCGATCATACGGTTCTTCCACGCCGCGTAGTTCGTTCCATCAAAGAGAGGCGGCCTAGAGTGGGATTGACCCTCTGCAAACACATCAACACTCGAAAAAGCCATTTGATCTTAACTCAGGCGTATCAGGCCTTTCGTTGAGTAACCCGCTCACCAAATGAAGTATAAAATATGCCTAAGAGGGCGGGGGGGGGGGGGGGGAGGGGGGGGAAATTAGGCTATAAAAAATTTGGCTTGGTCTTCTTTGGAAAATACTTTTCTTTACGAAGATATTTTCAGAGTATGATATTTCACGACAACCGGTACGAGTACCTACGCTATCTTCCTAACCCTGTTCCACAGAATATCACGTTAGTTTCAGAAATCGTTTAAACGATATCTCCTAGTTATTTGCCAACGTTCCGGGTTTGTCTCACAGAAAAGTAAATAGCAGAAAGTAAAGTGAGACGGGATTTTTATATAGGTTGCATCCCCAACTGGGGTTTAATCCTGTCCTTGGGTGTGATCTCCCCAAGAGTTCCAATCAATCACTAGGTATTACCGGTTACACTATGATTGACCCGTACACAACCGAAGCACTATGGACACTAGACCTCGTTCTAGGCTGACGCACGCCAAGTTTCGATCCACGTCGTTTACCCAGGAAACCTATTCCCCGACTGGATGCAGCTTGCTACCGAAGGGCCATCGAATCCACAAAATTCGTCCCTCCACGTGCTTAAGACTCCACTCGTGCTCCTTTGTGTCAACGCGCCCGCAGACACAACACGTTCGAAGACAAGGTTTTTAGGATTTGGAGTTTCTAAGGTTCGCTCAAAGGGTACAGATTCGCAAATCAAAGCTCAACCACAAACTACGAATAAATCGCAAATTTCGCTCAAGCACTCTAAGGGATTCGCTAGCTCGTGTGTTCGTTGTCTTCTTACCCTTCAATCATGAAGTGTTCTCTTCTATATAGAACCAATTCTCGCTTCTACACTTCACAAGGAAAGTTAAGCACGAAAATATGCAAAAGACAGCTCAATCATCACGTGCATTAACTCAACCAATCATGCCAAGAATAAACCAATTAAGCTCAACGGTCATGCATGATCACTTACCATAAATACCACAGATTAACATTCATTCCACCGTAATCTCATCCATTTGTCAACATATCCATATATATTCCACTCAGCATATTATCAACGGTAAGCTCAATCAACTGAATTCTTTCCCAAATATGATAGCCAATTCGCACAGAGAAAGATTTGATCTACTGAGTATAATGCGAAGTATATTTTTCATATATGGTCATCTCATCCGATTTTAGCACATTCCATAAATAGACTCAATCAGCATCTTACCACATATAAGTCCAATCAATTAATCACTTTCCATAATATGAATCCTAAGTCGCACAAGGAAAGCAGGATTATGATTCACTGATTTAAGAGTCACATAATTCGCACTCAATGGATATAACATTGATATTCTTTCCTAAAATAGATCAATCATATGTAAGCACTTAATCAGAATATAATTTTCATATATACAGTATAGTCATTCATATCCGGGTGATCACATCGATATTCTTTCCTAAAATAACTCAATCTCGCAGACAGTTTGCATATCACTCAACATGATATATTTTCCATATATAGCACACGACGAGATTCCATTCATACGAAAACGTTCATTACCAGGTGATCACATAAATTTTCAAGTTAAGCACACGATCACTCAAATTCGATTTTCTTAACAGTTAATCACATTCAAGCGCTTAATCGAACATTTTCACATACTTAAACATCACATAACATGCATATCGAGTTTTCTAATTTGTAGCCCCCAATTTACATAATTACTTGGAATAATCAAAGCTCTAATAGTCATTTAGACCAAAAAGGTCTACATCAACGATCGGCAAAAATCAACCTTGTCCCTCAAAGGCCTTGTCCGAGTCCTTTTCTCGAGGACTTAAATTTCTACTTTCTCGAGTTGATCGAAATTTCGAGCGTGTAAAAATCTGCTACGATCTTATAAATTTATTCTAGACAACTCATTAACTCCAATAGTCCATAATAACATTGAACCGAAAAGATAATAATCAGTTCAACTATATTCCATTGTTCCAGAAAATTCGTATTAGCATCATAAAGAGATTTCACGCTTTGGGGCCCCTGCTTTTTCCTTCATACGGGCCATGCAACTAAAATCATCATAACCATCACATTTTCCAATATCACCCTCAACCGTCACGTTCCTTAACAATTCAAATCTAACTCCCGAAATTCGAGCAAAAAACAACATAACAGCCAAAATATTAAGTCTTATTATGCATCGCCCCGACCTATTGTTAGAATTATCCATCGTGCTTCCTAAAATTTCAAGTCTTATAACGCATGTAATTAGCTCTTAAGATACCTAGGCATTCAGGCATTCTCATATTCTAAGTATAGTTATGGTCCTTTAATTTCGGATTCTAACACACCCCTTCCGTAACCAAATTAAATCGAAATTCGTAACTATGCTAAATTATTCCAGAAACTTGGAAAAACTCACAGCCATCTCCGAACAACGTCATCAGGGGTTCCCTCACGGCGAATAATAGGCTGGTCGTCGAGGCCGTGAGATTGAAGTGATACAACGTGCCACAATCTTTGAGACTCGGGTCGATCCCATAGTTCGTCGAACGAATCGCCGTCGACTTGGGCCCAGGAAGCATTAGTTGCTGATTTCTGAAGTTGTAGTTGACGTTGGGGTTCTTCGGTATCGGTGGGTATCGAACCTTGGGCTGATAGCTACAGCAATTCTCGCCCTCATTGGATACCTCCGTGAGTAAAGGGTCTTCCGGAAAGTCCGGTGATGGCCTCGGCGCTCGACTGAGCTGTCGGGCAAAGATTGAGGGCTTCAAACACAGGCCTTTCGGTTGGTCAGAATTCTACCGGGGCTTCCCAAGTTGTTACTGACGACGGTAATGACTGAGCTGTTGTGAAACGAGTTTCCGCGCCATCCACTGACGTCGGGTTGTGAGCTCGTCGTGAAGATCGCAGCCCTTTCTTTTTCTTCTCTTTTATTTTTTCTTTTGTATAGATCGCCGTCGGTTTCTTCGAAACGACCTGAGAGGAAAGGAAAGTCAAAGATCCAAAATATCATAATAAAATAACGGGTACCTCCCATTGAGTTGAGCGGTGGTCTTCGACCATCCAAGGTGACGAGTCGAGGTCAAGAGCTGCGAGCGCAGCCGTACGTCACTTTGTCGAGCGGAGCTAATTCCTTATCCATGAGGGCCGTTCTCGGGGGACGATGAGTGTCGAGCCTTGATGTTGGATAGCGAGCTCGTCTCAATCGCAAGTTTTGTTTCTTATCTTTTATTTTTTTTGCTCCATCCTACTGGTCGCCGCAGATTTCTTAGTGGTAATCGCAAAGCTCTCGCCGCCGAATGGTGCTTCCGCCTAGAGGGGATGATGCAGTGAATATGGTGTTGTGTTCGGCTCCCTCGTCGATGAGGGTAAGGCCGAGATACATGGTCGTGCATTTGGATGTTCCGTGGTGTGATGGCAGTCTCGACTCCTGTTGCTCGCGGTGGTCTTGGGGAGAATACTTCAAGGCGAGTCGGTTGAGTCCTGACGTCGGGCTGTCGACTAGCGGACTCTTTTTCGCTAGGTAGGGTCCGAGGGCGGGGAAACATGACAGGAAATGCAGCAGCATCTTGGTGCTGATTTTCTGCGAGGCTTGTTAATTTCTCGGGCTGTTTCATTGGCCGTTTTCTGCTGCCCACGGTTCGAGCGTAGCGGGGTGGTTGCTGCCTCGTTAGTTTATGTGTTCCTGCACTCAAAACAATTCGAGAAATCATGGAGGCGCATTCTGGTTCCCTCGGGCTCCCCTTGGTATCATTTCGCCGAGAGTACCCTCCTCTTTCAAAGTTTTATCTCAATTATAAACATAGAACCATCAGAAAATATTCGCAGGTCAACATTAACCACAACAATCCAATAAAGCCGAGAGTCAACGCCCGATAATTACAGCCCCGTTTTGGAGCTAACTCATACTTATGTCCATGACCCATTAATTAAACAGCATGATAAATTCGTAAAGCCTAAAATTAGCTCAAGCGTTCACAATATTTGGCCCAAGAAATATTTTTATCAGCCCAGAAACATTCAGAATGGATGGCCCGTATAGCATATTCTAGCAGCTCCTTATAATACCTAGGGAAATTACTCCAACAGCTCACGTATTTTTAGGGGTGGTAAACAGGTCGGGTTGGTCACCTTCGGGTTCAACCCGTTTAAAAGGGTTGAAAACTTCAACCCTGACCTGACCTGTTTACTTAAACAGGTTGAAAAATCAAACCCAAACCCAACCTGCTTTAACCCTAACCCAACCCGCCAACCCGTCAACCCGTTTAAAATTAAAAAATAAAAAAGAAAATAACAAAATTGACAGAATTATAACTCCAAATTAAACTAAAAAGGAGAAATAATGCAATTTTTTTTGTTATAAATTCATTTGCGAGCGTGAGAGTGGATAGAGAATTATGGTTAATCCTTTTATGTTATTTATATTAATAATATTTTAACAATATATATTATTCGGGTTAAATGGGTTGATTTCGGGTTGGTTTCGGGTTGGTTTCGGGTTGAAAATCCGAACCCTAACCTTACCCACTTAATAATTGGGTTGGGTTCGGGTTTACCCATTTACGTAAACAGGTCAAAAATGCTAACCCGAACCTGCTATTTTCGGGTGCGGTTCGTGTCGGGTTGGCGGGTCGGGTCAATTTTTAACAGCCCTACGTATTTTAACTCATTGATCGACCCAAGATTTTCATATTTCACAATATATGCTCCCAAGTAAAATAACAGAATCAACCCATTATTTTAAGTAATTTCTAGTAAATCCCGACACATAATGAAAACGTACAACCGGGTCCAAGCTGTGAGCGGCGGCGGCTCTGTCAATGGTTGACGAAGGGGCGACCCTGATCACGACCATAAGCTCCATGTGGATCGGCCTCATGATGATTCCACAAACTTCGGCGATCGCGACTTATATGACAATTTTGAACCGATCACTCTCACTTCTTTGAACGAGTCGCCCATGATTTAGCTCCGGAAAATCTGGGTCACGTAGGAGAGAGAGAGTTAGGCATAACAGATATGAACGTGTTACCTTTTATTCCGTGAGACATGAGCCCATTTGTTTGATTTGTCGAGGTTGAGTGGTTCGCATTTTCTAGGCTCAAGGTGATTGCGGCCCTTCTATTGCAGCGATCATAGTAAATTCTCGGATGTAACATGTGATTTCTTGTGCGGATGGCTTCCTAACGAGGCTTTCTCGGCGGGCCGTGTTTGATCGGAGGAACATATATGAGCGGCGTCGAAGATGACGCGGTGGTCGTGATCGTTGCCATCAAAATTTAATTTTGCTAGCGCGAATCTGCCTCAAATCTGCGACCTCATTGCTCGGGTCGGATTTGTGTATCCCTCGCCCAGTGTCGTCTGTCGATGATAAAGGCGACCGGTCCGTTTGAGCCTCGACGTTACGTTCTTCATTGTTGTGCTCGAGGCTGCCGACACCTTCGCCAGGATCATCCGCTCGCGGTGGTGATGCGAGTGTGTTGGCTGCGGCAACCTTGCTCGGGTCTGGTTTGCCGCGGCTGGTTTTCGAGATGGTAGTCTTTGGCGGGTTTAGCCACCGACGATGGGAAGGTCACGATGGCTAACGGCTTCGAAGTGGACAGATTTCATCGAAACGCATCGTGTATTTTAAGAACATAACGTTCCCACAGACGGCGCCAATTGATGCGTCCCGAAAAATCACGTCCCCGCGTTAGCGCGTAAATAAGACCGTTTGCTCCCGTCGCCGCTGTTGAACGCCTTTTATCTTCGTCGTCACCGTAAAGTGCCTGAAATATCAGAAAAATACGCTAGGGAAGGCGCCGTTTTGGCGACGCCCCTCCGACGCTCAAGTCAGATAATCATCTTCGTCATAAAAAACGGGTAATTACAGGTGCTAGGCTCGAAAAATGGTTAAGTTTTTATTTGGGTGTCCCCGTGAAAATGAGTCGGCCGTTACCTTTTATACTAGCCTCGCCTTGCCTTGGTCATCACCCAAGCCCGCTTCTTTTGCGGATCTCTCGCGGCAACGTGGTTCTCCCACGTTCTTCTCACGTTCTCCTCACGAAGCGCGACCGGCTCGACATGCCCACTTCGTGCCTTAGGATTTTGACGTGCTCGGTCGCTCCTTGATCCTCTCTTCTCAAGGTCTCTCGGGCCATCCTCTCGAGGCTAATTTCTCCTTTGAGTCGAATTCTCCGTGGTCTGCTTCCGTTCTCGGGATCGCCCTCGAGGTTACTCACTTCTTTCCCCGGTTCTCTTCACCTCTTTTTGTCATATGTGAGAGGAGATATTCTCGTAGCCTCCCCTCTGCCCCCCTTTTCTATTGCTAAATATATGTGTATATATTGCCTTATGGATCATGCCATGCGATTGAGGACATGAGCCTCTATAACCACCCACTAATCTCTCATACTTAGTGGAGTAATGACTTGGTCTTCTCCCACTAATGTCTTCTAGAGTATTCCCTCTTCTAGAACATTTGTATCTTACTTTATTTGCAATAGAATCGCAGCTTGCCTTAGTGGGGTGCTCGAGCCAATATTCATATCATTTACTACCCGATTACTTTATTTAGCTCCCCTCGGGACCTCATCCTAGCGTGTGTGGTCTCAATCATTTAATCTCGAGCCTCTCGAACATCGCTCACTCGGGCCTCAATCAACTCCGGAGGTAGCTTCGCGGGGTTGTCGTCTCGTGATTTTGTCACGCGGAGAATGTTTTTGCGGGGAATGTTTCCCGCCTCTTTAGACTAGACACGAATATTTGACCGGTTATATCCGGGGTAACAATATGTATTATACATTTTTTATTCATTTCAATTTAATACGTGGTGCTTGGAATATCATAAGTCGTTAGACCAAGGGTCATCTAGGATAGAAGTCTTATTTATATGCTCTGACTGACGCTTTGGTGTTGCTGGGGTTTGTTTTGTATTTCATGGTTGTTATTGATTCCGTATGTGTGTGTGTTTTTTATTGTTGCAGGTTTCAAGCTATGATACAGTTGTGCAGCGTCCTGCGGGTTTGAAGATCTAGAGGTGGTTTAAAATTTTTTTGCGTTTCATGGTTGTTTATCGTTGTTCTGTATGTGTGTGTGTTTGTTTACTGTTGCAGGTTTAAAGAGATACAGCCGTGCAGTTATTTCCCGATTGCGTAAGGTCATGATGTTTTTTGCGGTTGAAAGAATATTTCTAAGGTTGGTCGGATCATTTTTTGAAATTTGGCCGTTTTTTATTATGCCTTTTTTAATTATATGCTATGTCTCACAGTTTGGTGTTGTCTAGGTTGTTTTGCCTTCCGGTTTGTTTATGGACCCCTATGTATTTGTTTGCTGTCGCATGTTCCAATCTATGTTGCAGTCGTTACTCTACCTACGTGTTTCAATATTGTCTACTGGAGTTGTGATAGAATTCGATACAGTCGTGGGATTATGTCTCCCCTGTTTGTTTACTGTTTCAATTTCAAGGGATACAGTCGTGTAGTTATATCTCCGCTGCGTAATGTCGTGCACGTTTTCTTATGTCGAAAGCATATTTCTATGGTTGGTAGGATCGTTTTTTGGTTATCGTCATTGGTGTTTTGTAATGATAAAGTCGTGCGCCTATCATGCCATTGCGTGGGATTCGTGTGGTGTTTTGAAGGTGTTGCATGTACGTTTTTTGTGATAAATGCGATTTTTTATTCATTTTAATTTAATATGTGGTATGTATTTGTTTGTTGTCGCCAAGCTAGGTTGCAGTCCTTCCTCTACCTACGTGTAGGGATACAGTCGTGTAGTTATATCTCGCTGCGTAATGTCGTGCACGTTTTGATGTGGAAAGCATATTTCTAAGGTTGGTAGGATCATTTTTTGATTATCGTTATTGGTGTTTTGTAGTGATACAATCATGCGCCTATCATGCCATTGCGTGGGATTCGTGTGGTGTTTTGAAGGTGTTGCATGTACGCTTTTTGTGATAAATGCGATTTTTTATTCATTTTAATATAATATGTGGTATGTATTTGTTTGTTGTCGCTAAGTTATGTTGCAGTCGTTCCTCTACCTACGTGTTTGAATAGTGTTCGATACAGACGTGGGATTATCTCTCCCTTGTTTGTTTACTGTTTCAGGTTTAGAGAGTACCGTCGTGTAGTTATCTCTCCACTGCGTAAGGTCGTGCACGTTTCTTGCTGTCGAAAGCATATCTCTGTGGTTGGTAGGATAATTTTTATCGTTATCATCATTGTTGTTTTGTAATGATACAGTCGTGCGCGGTTGGTAGGAGCATCTTTTTGGTTATCATCGTTGGTGTTTTGTAATGATACAGTCGTGCACTTATCATCCCATTGTGTGGGATTCGTGTGGTGTTTTGAAGGTGTTGCATGTACGATTTTTGTGATAAATGCGATTTGTATTCATTTTATTTGATCTATGGACGATCTGTATTATGCGTTTTTTATTCATTTAAATTTAATATGTGGTGCTTGGAATTTCACAGGTCGGAAAACCAAGGGTCATCTCTAACGACGTTTCAGATGATTTTATAGTTCGTGGGTTTTGCTATACGTTTCGTATTATCATGATATTGATAAAATGTCATTTAATAGGTAGCACGTGTTGTTTAATGATACATGTGTTTATTTAACAACAATGATATAATTCTGTCGTTTTGTTTTGTCAAAGTTGATATAATTCCATTAAATGAACATTCGAAGGATTTTGTTGTTCAAGGGTTAATTTACTGTAATTGCATTAAACGTATTAATGAATAAGCGACTGCAATCCATTGCGTCATAAAAATTTCACTATTGAAAGTTTTTGCACGACTTTAGCCACGCGACTGAATGAGGTCGTATTGTCTCTTAAATGGGGCTCATACATGCTCGATCTTAAACGTGTTAATGAGTGAGATCGTTGTTTCTTAAATAGGGTGTCATACATACTCGAAACGACCTATCAGAGGATTTTGTAGTTCAGATGTTGTGCTATACATTTCGTATTATCATTATATTGATAAAAGGTCATTTAATAGGTATGACGGTTGTTTAATGATGCGTGTGTTTATTTAACAACAATGCTATAATCGCGTCGTTTGTTAAAGTTACTACGATTTCATTAAGTGAACGTCTGAAGGATTTTGTAGTTCAGAGGTTAACTTAATGAGTCTCATACATACTGGACTTTAAACACGTTAATGAATGAGCAGCTGCGGTACGCTAGGTCGTATAAACTTACGCTATTGACAATAATATTTCCACATCTGAAACAGGCGACTGAATGACCGTCTAATGACGGTCTGTTTTATACCAGTTCCAACTACATCATCTGGATATTATCCTATTGTACTTGAAAGATTTGGCTTTTCATTGTCATCATTATAGGGATAGGGCTTGAAAATTGATGAGAATACAGTACTGTTGAAAATGTTTTTGTAGTTCAAAGGTTTTGTTTGTCCTGGCAATAAATCGCTTCATATTATTCTTATATATATTTTGTAGTCCAAAGGTTTTGTTTGTCCTTCTGACAATAAATCATTTCATATTATGGTAATGTTGTTTTAATAACATTATTATAATTGCATTAAATGTATTAATGAATGAGCCCCTGTAATACACTTCGCCATTTAAAAGTACATTATTGACATATACTTGCCCGGCTGAAAAACAGTTGACTGAATGAGGTCGTTTATGGAGTCGTATTAAGACGTTTATGAAAAATGTTTGTGCTACTGAAAACAGGCGACTAAATGAGATCGTTGACGGAGTCTGTGTAGGGTCCAAAACCCGACATACCCTTTTTTGATTTTTAGAGCGTATAAAGGGAAAAGAGCTCTTGCATCGTTAGCCGCTTCTCAGCATTTTCCTGCCTTAGTTGTTGACCATCACCTGACCTCACACGGGAGGCCCCGCGCCGAGTGATTCTCCCCCAAAAAGCTCTACATGTGATATTCCGAAAACATAAAGATGTGATTTAGTAAATTAGAACCCATTTTGGGGTTCAACCAGGGAAGAACTATCATCTAGTTTGAAAAATTATTCCATTTAGTAATGGGAGTCATCCGTTGTTACTTTCTAAGGGTATGGTAGAGGCGCTGACAATCCTTCAGTGAAGACCTAACGAGTGGCTGAATTCAAACACACCCAAGATCCACAAGAATCGTACGAACATCTATGGAGCGTAGCAAGGATTTTAGAAATAAGCCCTCTTCAAGCTGTCGAATATAGATAGGAGATCCACTTCAAGGCTGGCAGCAAGCGTAAGTGCAATCGCAATCGCTATGAATATCATTAATCAATATCTCTCCGGCCCTCTAGCACTCTGTTATGGCGCAATCACTGACTCTAGTTCTGGAGTTCTAGGTCCTCTAGCTATTAGTGCTGGTAGCTCTCCTTCAGGTAATGCATTATAGGCTGTCTGCCTTCCACCTCAGTAGCGACCCTACTTTTCTAACTAGAATTAGTGGCGGATTTCCGCAACGTACGCCGCGGAAGGCCCGTCTAATTAAAAACTTTTTCCTAAAATAATATACAACATTATAAACATCCGTCTACATCGTTATTTCTGTACACGGGCCGAAGCCCCAAAAATGTCAAAAGAAACAAAAGTCCTAAAGCCGCTCCACAGGTCTTCATCCATGTACCGCCCCGCCCTCAAAAGTCCGTGGAGCACCGCCACCAGCCGCCTCAGTCACGACGCGTATCAGCGTCGGACTTAGTACCTACAACACGTAAACACTGAGCGAATTGCCCAGTAGGTGAATAAAATGCAATGCAGCGTGCACTCATTCCCAATTCCCAATTCTCGCAACATGATATAATGCACGCTCGGTTCCCACATTTCTATCGTATCTCAATATCAGGGCCCTAGGCTGGACTCGGCACCTCGCGCGCAATAAAATAAAATATATATATCGTCTGGTCGTTAACGCCAGACTAGCGGTGCCCACGCCGATAGTGCGCTGATCGATCACGTCAACGTCCTCCTATCAGGTCACCCCTTCCGCTACACAACACATCCGACGGTTTGCACCTCGGTCGCTCACGCCCGAGTAGACAGATCGCTCACGTCTGTCTCCCGTCAGGTGCCCCGCGAGTCCAACCTCAACTCCGCTACGAGTCTGACTGCCAAAATCGGCACACTCTACCCGCTCAATCAACACCTTAAGTCTTAAGGTGTCACTACTAATGTAGTCATTATCCCTCACCATGTCGTGCGATGTCATGCATATACGTGAAACACATGAAACGTGACGTCACATAAAACATACGTAAAACACGTAAATCACATAAGTCACGTAATCACATAATAGCAGGTAAGCGTTTACGTGTCGTAGATGAATGATTCACCTACCTGTCCTCCTGATAAAGTTAGTAACAAAATCCGGTAAATTCCCTACGCTCCGATCCTCTGAATATTGGAAATATTATTATATCAATAAATTTACTAAGTCATATAAATTTTGAAAATGCTAAAATTATCAAAACTTTTAAAATTTATGAAAACCTAAAAATAATAATAAGCCTAAAATAAATAAACCCTAAAATATTGAAAACCTTCGAAATCGCAAAATTCTAAAATACCGAAAATTTATTAAGTGAAACATAATGTCGAAATACCACATGTCGAGATCTACGAGCTTGCCGAGATCTTTGGTTAAAAAAAATGAAATGTCGAGTTCCTTGTAAAAATAAAGATCGAGACTTGAAATGTCGAAATCCTTAAAAATGTCGAGACCCTAAACAATATAAATGTCGAGACATATAAATATCAAGTCCTTTAAATATCGAAGTCTTATAAAATGTCGAGACTCTCTAAAAAACAAATATAAATGTCGAAGAGGTTCATAGAAGATGTCGAGACCTTAACAAAATGTCGAGATCTCTTCTAGTTAAGAAAAGAACAAATGTCGAAAGTCATCACATATCGAGGTTTCTTATTACATATATATGTCTCGACTTTTATTCACTAAGCAGTTCGACATCTTCCATCCTTATCATGTATCGATATTTACATATAACTCGACATATTCAAATCCTCATCACACCTTTCGACATCTTTTGTAATTCATCTCGAATATATCTCGACATTATCTATTGTATCTATCGAAATCTCCTTGTTATACACCCCGATTTCTAGGTATTACACATTTCGGAATCCTTCTACCACACTAACTTATTATTCATTTCGAATATAACACCATATCTAGAACTTCTGGAATTCGTGGTTTCACTCAAAAACCCTAAAACATCCATAAAACACTCTGATGAACATCACTTTAAACACTTATTAACCTAAATCGAAACTTGAGTTTTCTATAAATGCTTTAAAGCCAATAGCTTCATAGATTTGATATTAACCATACATTAAAGTTACCTAGTTCATGTAGTATCATGAAAAACTTGCTAATACCGAAAATACATAAAGCATAATTAATTCAAGTGTTATAGATAGAACTGTATACCTACGTTCAACTTATGAATTTTGATGCTATGCTTGCTAACACTTCCTTAGCACTAGGTGTGACTTTCGTATCTCTTCTCTTCTTCTTTTTATTCTCAGTACTACCCCGATTTCCCCTCAAAAGAGTATTAGCATTTTAGATATACATGAGTTGGTTTCTTTCCTAGGAATTTGTGAGGATAATGACGTTAAGTTACCTTGAGGTTAAGTAATGTTATTACATATCATCTTTCCATGATTTTGGGCTAAATTTCGAAATATGCTTAAATCTAAATGTGGCCCACTTTAAACTTATTCTATATTATACCTAGCTCAATAAATTTCGAAATTTAATTTGAAATCTTAGGAATTTATACATGTATTTTATAGCTGGAATTTATTTAACAGGCTTCTTAGCTTCCAATTTACATATCTACTTACATCAAACCCCGTAAAATTTACGGGTATTACATCGTCCCCCCTTAAAAGAATTTCGTCCCCGAAATTACGCCGACTGGAATAACTCGGGATAACGAATTTTCATATCATCCTCACGCTCCCAAGTGGCTTCCTCAATGGATTGATTCCGCCACAAAACTTTAACTAACGGAATAGTCTTATTCCGTAGTCGTTTCGACTCGCACATCCAAATTTCTACGGGCTTCTCTTCATAACTCAAGTCAGGCTTGAGCTGTTGATAAAGAAGCTCGTTCTGAATCACATGACTCGGGTCCGCAACGTATTTTCGTAACGTCGATACGTGAAATACGTCGTGAACTTGTGATAGGGAAGTCGGTAAGTCTAACTGATACGCAACCTCGCCGACTCGTTTGACTATCTTGAAGGGGCCTATGTATCTGGGACTTAGCTTGCCCTTCTTTCCAAAACGCTTTACTCCTTTCATTGGGGAAATCTTTAGAAATACTTGATCGTCTTCTGCGAACTCCAAGGGTCGTCGGCGATGATCTGCATAACTCTTCTGTCGACTTTGAGCCGTTCGCATTCTTTCTCGGATTTTGGTCACTGCTTAGGTTGTTTCTCGAATCATATCGGGTCCTAATACAGCTCGTTCGCCTATTTCGTCCCAATGAACAAGGGATCGACACTTGCGCCCGTACAATGCCTCGTACGGTGCCATCCCGATCGTGGCATAGAAGCTATTGTTGTAAGAAAATTCGATCAGCGGCAAGTACTTACTCCAGTTTCCCTTGAAGTCTAGGACGCACGCTCGTAACATGTCCTCAAGGGTTTGGATCGTCCGTTCAGACTGCCCGTCAGTCTGGGGATGATATGCAGTACTGAACGAGAGCTTAGTACCCATCGCTTTCTGTAAACTCTGCCAAAAGTTGGATAAAAATCTCGAATCTCGATCCGAGACGATGGAGATTGGGATTCCATGGAGTCGAACAATTTCCTGAATGTACAATTCAGCGTAGCGTTCCATGGAAAAAGTAGAACTGATTGGAAGGAAATGGGCTGATTTCGTCAGGCGGTCTACTACCACCCAGATAGCGTCATGGCCCTTCGTCGTCTTTGGTAAACCAACGACGAAGTCCATGGTGATATGGTCCCATTTCCATTCAGGAATCGGTAAAGGCTGCAGAGTTCCAGCTGGTCGCTGGTGTTCCGCTTTGATCAGCTGGCACGTCATACATCTACTCACGAACGTGGCGATATCCTTCTTCATTCCCGGCCACCAATATATGACTCGTAAATCTTGGTACATCTTTGTCGCGCCCGGGTGTACTAAGTACGTTGTTGCGTGTGCCTCTGTCATTATCGCTCGTCGTAATTCCTCGTCGTTGGGCACGTATAGTCGATTCTTGTATAACAAGGTTCCGTCTGCCCGGATTTCGGAGTCTTCAGGTAGTGTATCCTTCGCCTTTAGGTAGAATTCATCTTCTTCTTGTGCTGTTTGAATTCATTCTAGCAACGTCGGCTGAAGAGTCAGCGCTGCTAGTTTCGTTTCGACTTCGCCCAAATCGACTATTTCCACTCCAAGCCTGTGTAGTTCCGTATTCATCGCCTTTCGACTAAGCGCGTCTGCGACTACGTTCGCTTTGCCCGGATGATAATTGATAACGCAATCGTAGTCCTTGACGAGCTCCAGCCATCTTCGCTGTCGCATATTCAGTTCCTTCTGGGTGAAGAAATACTTCAGACTCTTATGATCTGTAAAGATTTCGCACCATTCTCCGTAAAGGTAGTGTCTCCAAATCTTTAAAGCAAAGACGACTGCTGCAAGTTCTAAGTCGTGGGTTGGGTAGTTCTTTTCGTATTCTTTTAGTTGCCGTGAAGCATAAGCGATCACCTTCCCATTTTGCATCAGCACGCATCCCAGTCCATTTTTCGAGGCATCACTATAGACTGAGAATCCTCCAGTTCCCGAGGGTATAGTTAGAACAGGAGCTATAGTAAGTCGTTTCTTTAGTTCTTGTAAACTCTGCTCACATGCATCTGTCCACTGGAAGGGTACATTTTTTTCTGGTCAAGTTTGTCAGAGTCGAGGCAATGCTAGAGAAGTCAGCTATGAACTTACGGTAATATCCCGCAAGTCCTAGAAAACTTCGGACTTCGGTCGGAGTAGTTGGTCGTGGCCAATTGTTCACGGCCTCAATCTTACTCGGGTCCACGGAGATTCCACTCCCGGAAATCAAGTGTCCCAAGAAGGCTACTTGCTCAAGCCAAAATTCACATTTCTTGAATTTGGCGTAGAGCTGTTTCTCATGCAAGGTTCCTAAGACGATTCGTAAGTGACTCTCGTGTTCTTCTTTCGTCTTAGAATAGATCAGAATGTCGTCAATAAAGACGATTACGAAGCGGTCGAGATAGTCTTTAAAGACTCGGTTCATAAGATCCATAAAAGCAGCAGGGGCATTAGTCAGTCCGAAGGGCATGACCAAAAACTCGTAATGGCCGTACCTCGTAATGAACGCCGTTTTTGGAACATCTGTCTCCCTGATTTTTAACTGATGGTATCCCGAACGGAGATCGATTATTGAGAATACCGTCGCACCCTGTAGTTGGTCGAATAGACCATCGATCCTTGGTAACGGTATTTATTCTTGATCGTGATCTTGTTTAATTCCCGATAGTCGATACACAGTCGCATCGACCCGTCTTTCTTTCGCACGAATAGGACTGGTGCTCCCCACGGTGAAAAGCTGGGCTGAATAAACCCCTTCTGCAACAAGTCCTCTAGCTGGTCTTTCAATTCTTTCAGTTCGTTCGGCGCTAGTCGATAAGGAGCTTTAGAGATTGGGGCGGACCCCAGAATCAGATCTATTATGAACTGTATTTCTCGATCAGGGGTAACCCCGGGAGATCATCGGGAAATACATCAGGGTATTTGTTGACTACAGGTACGTCCTTTAGTTCCGGCTGAGGTAAGTCCTCCGCCCGTACCGCATATACTAGATAAGACTCACAACCAGATCTCAATAGTCGTTGAGCCTTCAATGCCGAGATTTGAGGAATATGATTCAAAGTAGTTTTTCCCGAAAAAGTGAACACCTCTTCTTCGGGCAGTTGAAATTTAACGACCTTCTTGTTGCAATCTATGATGGCTCCATATCTTGAAAGCCAATCCATTCCGAAGATGACATCGTAGTCGTTCATCGGGATTACAATCAGGTCGGCACTCAAGTTCCTACCCTCAATAACTACGACGCATCCTTTCAGTACTTGGTTGGTATGCGTCGGATGCCCGTGTGGTAGAGTAACTACATAGTTGCATTCAGATGAGGTAGGAGATATTCCTACCTTCGCCACGTACTTAGCCGACACAAATGAATGTGTGGCTCCAGAATCAATAAGCACAGAAGTGGGCACGTTATAGATAGTTAACGTACCCGTCACGACAGAAGGATTCGCCTCGGCCTCCTCATTTGTCAAAGTAAAAACTCTCGCGGGAACAGGTGGAGGTCGCATCGGCGGTTGGGCCGAGTTCCGCACTAGGGGTAAATTCTCCGTACAAGCTCTAGCAAAATGACCGATTTTCCGCATCGGAAATATTGCGGCATCTGCCTTGTTCCAAAACAGGCCCCGAGATGGTAACGCCCGCATTGTCGACACTGGGGCGCAACATTTTGAGGTCGATTGGAGATATTGATCGGTCCCTGTATTGGTCTCGGTCGCCAGTTTTGTTGGCCCTGACGGTTCCATTGGGTATTAGGACCCTTGCCGAAAAACTGGCGTTTCTTATCTCCTCCGCTTCCTTGTTGGGCCTCTCTCCTCCTTTTCGCTTCCTGTGCTTCCACTACCACCGACTCTGCTTGTTCCGCAATTAAGGCACGTTCAGTTACTTGCATAAACTCTAGTTGTCGTGCACCCGCAATACTTAAATCCCGATAGATTTCGGGTTTAAGTCCCTTGATGAACCTAGTCACTTTCAACGAATTAGTCGCTACTAACTGGGAGCAAATCGAGATAATTCTTCAAATCGGCGGATGTACTCCGCCACTGGCATGCTCCCTTGCTTTAAGCTCATGAACTCGTACATTCTTTGTTCTTGATCGTGCGCCGTAAAGTATTTATTGAAGAAGAGATCCATAAACCTTTCCCAAGTCATAGTCACTGGACTCTCCAACACCTTTACGGTGTTCCACCAATAGCGCGCATTCTCTCGGAAAAGAGAAACGGCACAAATGACTTTTTCGTTGTCAGGCACTCGACTATAGATGAACATGTCCTCTATAGTGCCTATCCAATCTTCAGCCACCGCAGGATTGGTAGCTTCAGTAAATATTGGGGGGTTTAGCTTTCGAAATCGTTCCCCGATTAGTTCCACTCGATCAGGCTGCGGGGAATGTTCCGACGAGCTCCGGTGATGGATCATGTCATTGATTTGATCCGACTGTCGTCGGATCAGATCGGTCAATTGATGTATAGTAGAGCGGTCGTCATTTGGTGGGGATTCAGACCCCGCCCTACGGCTAGAACTGCCTACATCTCGACGTCGGCATTTTTATCTATTTCTACAATTATTCACATAGAGCACATATCAAATAACACGTAATAATGAAATCAAATATTGAACTTATAGGCCAGGCTGGTTCTCCAGGCTTTTGAGCGGCGGTACATGAACAGTCTTCAGAACCTAGAGCCGAAGCTCTGATACCACCAGTAGCGACCCTACTTTTCTAACTAGAATTAGTGGCGGATTTCCGCAACGTACGCCGCGGAAGGCCCGTCTAATTAAAAACTTTTTCCTAAAATAATATACAACATTATAAACATCCGTCTACATCGTTATTTCTGTACACGGGCCGAAGCCCCAAAATGTCAAAAGAAACAAAAGTCCTAAAGCCGCTCCACAGGTCTTCATCCATGTACCGCCCCGCCCTCAAAAGTCCGTGGAGCACCGCCACCAGCCGCCTCAGTCACGACGCGTATCAGCGTCGGACTTACTACCTACAACACGTAAACACTGAGCGAATTGCCCAGTAGGTGAATAAAATGCAGTGCAGCGTGCACTCATTCCCAATTCCCAATTCTCGCAACATGATATAATGCACGCTCGGTTCCCACATTTCTATCGTATCTCAATATCAGGGCCCTAGGCTGGACTCGGCACCTCGCGCGCAATAAAATAAAATATATATATCGTTTCGTCGTTAACGCCAGACTAGCGGTGCCCACGCCGATAGTGCGCTGATCGATCACGTCAACGTCCTCCTATCAGGTCGCCCCTTCCGCTACACAACACATCCGACGGTTTGCACCTCGGGTCGCTCACGCCCGAGTAGACAGATCGCTCACGTCTGTCTCCCATCAGGTGCCCCGCGAGTCCAACCTCAACTCCGCTACGAGTCTGACTGCCAAAATCGGCACACTCTACCCGCTCAATCAACACCTTAAGTCTTAAGGTGTCACTACTAATGTAGTCATTATCCCTCACCATGTCGTGCGATATCATGCATATACGTGAAACACATGAAACGTGACGTCACATAAAACATACGTAAAACACGTAAATCACATAAGTCACGTAATCACATAATAGCAGGTAAGCGTTTACGTGTCGTAGATGAATGATTCACCTACCTGTCCTCCTGATAAAGTTAGTAACAAAATCCGGTAAATTCCCTACGCTCCGATCCTCTGAATATTGGAAATATTATTATATCAATAAATTTACTAAGTCATATAAATTTTGAAAATGCTAAAATTATCAAAACTTTTAAAATTTATGAAAACCTAAAAATAATAATAATCCTAAAATAAATAAACCCTAAAATATTGAAAACCTTCGAAATCGCAAAATTCTAAAATACCGAAAATTTATTAAGTGAAACATAATGTCGAAATACCACATGCCGAGATCTACGAGCTTGCCGAGATCTTTGGTTTAGAAAAATGAAATGTCGAGTTCCTTGTAAAAATAAAGATCGAGACTTGAAATGTCGAAATCCTTAAAAATGTCGAGACCCTAAACAATATAAATGTCGAGACATATAAATATCGAGTCCTTTAAATATCGAAGTCTTATAAAATGTCGAGACTCTCTAAAAAACAAATATAAATGCCGAAGAGGTTCATAGAAGATGTCCAGACCTTAACAAAATGTCGAGATCTCTTCTAGTTAAGAAAAGAACAAATGTCGAAAGTCATTACATATCGAGGTTTCTTATTACATATATATGTCTCGACTTTTATTCACTAAGCAGTTCGACATCTTCCCATCCTTACCATGTATCGATATTTACATATAACTCGACATATTCAAATCCTCATCACACCTTTCGACATCTTTTGTAATTCATCTCGAATATATCTCGACATTATCTATTGTATCTATCGAAATCTCCTTGTTATACACCCCGATTTCTAGGTATTACACATTTCGGAATCCTTCTACCACACTAACTTATTATTCATTTCGAATATAACACCATATCTAGAACTTCTGGAATTCGTGGTTTCACTCAAAAACCCTAAAACATCCATAAAACACTCTGATGAACATCACTTTAAACACTTATTAACCTAAATCGAAACTTGAGTTTTCTATAAATGCTTTAAAGCCAACAGCTTCATAGATTTGATATTAACCATACATTAAAGTTACCTAGTTCATGTAGTATCATGAAAAACTTGCTAATACCGAAAATACATAAAGCATAATTAATTCAAGTGTTATAGATAGAACTGTATACCTTACGTTCAACTTATGAATTTTGATGCTATGCTTGCTAACACTTCCTTAGCACTAGGTGTGACTTTCGTATCTCTTCTCTTCTTCTTTTTATTCTCAGTACCACCACGATTTCCCCTCAAAAGAGTATTAGCATTTTAGATATACATGAGTTGGTTTCTTTCCTAGGAATTTGTGAGGATAATGACGTTAAGTTACCTTGAGGTTAAGTAATGTTATTACATATCATCTTTCCATGATTTTGGGCTAAATTTCGAAATATGCTTAAATCTAAATGTGGCCCACTTTAAATTTATTCTATATTATACCTAGCTCAATAAATTTCGAAATTTAATTTGAAATCTTAGGAACTTATACATGTATTTTATAGCTGGAATTTATTTAACAGGCTTCTTAGCTTCCAATTTACATATCTACTTACATCAAAACCCCGTAAAATTTACGGGTATTACAACCTCTCTCTAGAAGGCGAAGGGTGAACTGCACACTCTTCTTCTAATCCATCCCAAATGTGTTGCAACAAATCCTGCCTTCATTTGGATCATGTATATTTGATGAGATACAACCATAGGGGAGCCCCACCAGGCCTTGGTAAATTTCACATCGAGTGCTCGCTGCCCATGATAAAAAAAATGGGGTTTGTCCCGCCTGCATCTGCTTGTTACTCCCACTTTCTCCTCCTTAATCCTCGTTGGTCCTTCTTTCTCTTGCTGCTCCAGATGGTCGATTGCTGCAGTCGGTGTAACATCCCGTCCCATACCGGGTGTCACTGTAGCATCCGTCCCTACCGGGACCAGTGGGGTTGAGCCCACCACACTCCGACTGATAGTCTGGCCCCACTGTACCACCATTTAACCTTCCAGCGTGCTTCGTCCTCGCTCACACGCACCCTGGGCAAACTTCCCAGGGGGTCACCCATCCTAAGATTGCTTCAAGTCAAGCACGCTTAACCTCGAAGGATGGACTCCCGAAAGGGTAGGTCGACCTTGGCGATATGAGTAGTACTATCAATTCTTTTATACGATTCTTAGCCTGACACGCCCATACATTGTCAGTCTCAGGATCCCCTCTCATTCGAGTGTCGGATCGGTTCTTTAATGTACCCTTCGCCTAGAAGCCTGCCAGGAGCCGCTCCTTATCCGTGCACTTCTCTGGCACCGGCGACCACTCCCCGCCCTCATCGGCCCCGGGTGTCACATGCCCACCAGCTTCCGTCTGGTTCGTCCCCGAACCAGCACCGTGCTGCGAGAGGTTGTGCTCTGATACCACCTATAACATCCCGTCCCATACTCGGTGTCACTGTAGCATCCGTCCCTACCGGGACCAGTGGGGTTGGGCCCACCACACTCCGGCTGATAGTCTGGCCCCACTGACCACCATTTAACCTTCCAGCGTGCTTCGTTCTCGCTCACACGCACCCTGGGCAAACTTCCCAGGGGGTCACCCATCCTAGGATTGCTTCAAGTCAAGCACGCTTAACTTCGAAGTTCTTTAGGATGGACTCCCGAAAAGGTAGGTCGAGCTTGGTGATATGAGTAGTACTATCAATTCTTTTGTACGATTCTTAGCCTGACACGCCCATACATTGTGAGTCTCAGGATCCCCTCTCATTCGGGTGTCGGATCGGTTCGTTCAAGTCCCCCTTCGCCTAGAAGCCTGCCAGGAGCCGCTCCTTGTCCGTGCACCTCTCCGCACCGGCGATCACTCCCCGCCCTCTTCGGCCCCGGGTGTCACATGCCCACCAGCTTCCGCCTGGTTCGTCCCCGAACCAGCACCGTACTGCGAGAGGTTGTGCTCTGATACCACCTGTAACAACCCGTCCCATACCGAGTGTCACCGTAGCATCGGTCCCTACCGGGACCAGTGGAGGGTTGGGCCCACCACACTCCGATTGATAGTCTGGCCCCACTGTACCACCATTTAACCTTCCAGCGTGCTTCGTCCTCGCTCACACGCACCCTGGGCATACTTCCCAGGGGGTCACCCATCCTAAGATTGCTTCAAGTCAAGCACGCTTAACTTCGAAGTTCTTTCGGATGGACTCCCGAAAAGGTAGGTCGACCTTGGTGATATGAGTAGTACTATCACTTCTTTTATACGATTCTTAGCCTGACACGCCCATATATTGTCAGTCTCAGGATCCCCTCTCATTCGGGTGTCGGATCGGTTCGTTCATGTACCCCTTCGCCTAGAAGCCTGCCAGGAGCCGCGCCTTGTCCGTGCACTTCTCTGGCACCGGCGATGACTCCCCGCCCTCATCGGCCCCGGGTGTCACATGCCCACCAGCTTCCGCCTGGTTCGTCCCCGAACCAGCACCGTACTGCGAGAGGTTGTGCTCTGATACCACCTGTAACATCCCGTCCCAAACCGGGTGTCACTGTAGCATCCGTCCCTACCGGGACCAGTAGGGTTGGGCCCACCACACTCCGATTGATAGTTTGGCCCCACTGTACCACCATTTAACCTTCCAGCGTGCTTCGTCCTCGCTCACACGCACCCTGGGCATACTTCCTAGGGGGTCACCCATTCTAAGATTGCTTCAAGTCAAGCACGCTTAACTTCGAAGTTCTTTCGGATGGACTCCCGAAAAGGTAGGTCGACCTTGGTGATATGAGTAGTACTATCAATTCTTTTATACGATTCTTAGCCTGACACGCCCATACATTGTCAGTCTCAGGATCCCCTCTCATTCGGGTGTCGGATCGGTTCGTTCATGTGCCCCTTCGCCTAGAAGCCTGCCAGGAGCCGCTTCTTGTCCGTGCACTTCTCTGGCACCGGCAATCACTCCCCGCCCTCATCGGCCCCGGGTGTCACATGGACGAAAGTCGGCCTTAGTGATCCGACGGTGCCGAGTGGAAGGGCCGTCGCTCAACGGATAAAAGTTACTCTAGGGATAACAGGCTGATCTTCCCCAAGAGCTCACATCGACGGGAAGGTTTGGCACCTCGATGTCGGCTCATGTGACACCCGGGGCCGATGAGGGCGGGGAGTGATCGCCGGTGCCAGAGAAGTGCACGGACAAGGCGCGGCTCCTGGCAGGCTTCTAGGCGAAGGGGTACATGAACGAACCGATCCGACACCCGAATGAGAGGGGATCCTGAGACTGACAATGTATGGGCGTGTCAGGCTAAGAATCGTATAAAAGAATTGATAGTACTACTCATATCACCAAGGTCGACCTACCTTTTCGGGAGTCCATCCTAAAGAACTTCGAAGTTAAGCGTGCTTGACTTGAAGCAATCTTAGGATGGGTGACCCCCTGGGAAGTTTGCCCAGGGTGCGTGTGAGCAAGGACGAAGCACGCTGGAAGGTTAAATGGTGGTACAGTGGGGCCAGACAATCAGTCGGAGTGTGGTGGGCCCAACCCCACTGGTCCCGGTAGGGACGGATGCTACAGTGACACCCGGTATGGGACGGGATGTTATAGGTGGTATCAGAGCACAACCTCTCGCAGTACGATGCTGGTTCGGGGACGAACCAGGCGGAAGCTGGTGGGCATGTGACACCCGGGGCCGATGAGGGCGGGGAGTGATTGCCGGTGCCAGAGAAGTGCACGGACAAGAAGCGGCTCCTGGCAGGCTTCTAGGCGAAGGGGCACATGAACGAACCGATCCGACACCCGAATGAGAGGGGATCCTGAGACTGACAATGTATGGGCGTGTCAGGCTAAGAATCGTACAAAAGAATTGATAGTACTACTCATATCACCAAGGTCGACCTACCTTTTCGGGAGTCCATCCGAAAGAACTTTGAAGTTAAGCGTGCTTGACTTGAAGCAATCTTAGGATGGGTGACCCCCTGGGAAGTTTGCCCAGGGTGCGTGTGAGCGAGGACGAAGCACGTTGGAATGTTAAATGGTGATCAGTGGGGCCAGACTATCAGCCGGAGTGTGGTGGGCCCAACCCCACTGGTCCCGGTAGGGACGGATGCTACAGTGACACCGGGTATGGGACGGGATGTTACAGTCGGCACCTATGCCTGCCTGCTGATTGCTCGACCATCTTTCTACGTACGCTATTTTGAAATCCATTTGAATCCCGAATCATCTCATTAGAATTCAACATCAAATTGGAGAAGAATCAGCGGCCTCCCCTCTTCCGGACTATTCTCTGACATCACAATTGTATATCATTAGATTGTCCGGTCTCGTCCTATGGCTTTCTAAGAAGCTAAGACCCAATAAGAAGCCCTTAGATGCAACCATCTCTTTCTTTGTAGATGTAGCTTTATTTCCTTCCTGTGCTCTTAGTTGCATAAGGACTAACCGTTTTGTTCTTGTTTGTGATTGCGGTTACTAAGTACACTCGATTCATTCCTTTTGCTCTCCATCTCCTAATGCCAACTGCAATCTAACATCTGCAGCGTCAATGCATAGTTATATATAGGTGGCAGCTGCTCTCTATGGACTTGTAGTTGAGTAAGGACTGTAAGCTTCAAGTCCCTTCTTATCTTCTTGTAGTTTCAACAAGAGGATTATGTAAGGGGAATCTAGTTATATCTTCTCATCTTAGTGCTTCTCTTTCCCTGCTATTGCCCTAGCTAAAACGAAATCATCAACTTCGGAATAGTTTCGATAGCTTCTCAAATGATCCTTACCTTAATTGAGGAAGCAACGTCAGATGCTTCATATGCGCCTCTTTTCTAAAGGCTCATCCCCTCTGGATTTGGAAGGCCTTCCAAGCCCCAACCTATCATCCTCGAAATCGAATTTATTGGCTTTTGCAGCGTCTACATATCCATCGGTTTCAAAACCCTCGGGCTTAAGCCTTCCCGGATCCAACCTTCTCTGAACTCTTCTGACCCTGACGGCCTTCTCGCTATTTCTACTGCCTCCTGCTTCATTTTCGCGCCCCTATTACCCCCTCCGGGCTGTTACACATCTTTCGGAGATAGATAATGTACAAAGAAAACCCCTAATACCAAGTCTCTCTGCTCTCAAGGATGACATCGAAACATTAAGAGCAACCCAGATGTCAGAAGAAAAGAAAGGAACTGGCTTGCTACCATTTTCGGTAAGTAAGCCTTCTATAAAGAGTAGGCTACTGCTTCTTTTGAAAGCTGTTAAAAGAAAGACCGGTTCTAAAGGAAGTAGCCATGTGCGAGCAGCTAGCCTTCTCGAAACTCAATTCTTCGATGCCCCGGTAGACCTCATGTTCAGGCTGATAGGATCTTTCCTATCCTGCTTAACTTAATAAGATAAACTATCCGAAGTAAAGGAATTATAAGAATGCTCTTTGCCAGATTCTTTAGATCTGGATAGAGTCTTGCTCATTAAAGAGAGTTGTAGATTCCATTCCTAAGATCAAGATCAGGATAGAGTGCCCTTCCCTTCTATTATATTAGTAAAGCGCTAAGGCTACAATTACAATCAAACTTCAAGCAAGAAGCGAGAAAGTGTCTTTTGATTTTTTAAAATAAAGTGCTTTGATCCTGTGAGCAATCTAAGCTTCCCTCATTTAAAGTGATTCCCCCTATCCTTATCAGTCGAGTATTCATTCGAACCCTCTTCGCTTCACCATCTTCATTCCCTTTCTCACTGACTAGCTTTTAAGGAAATTGGATGGACCTGAACTGGCTTAAAATGAATCTAGCCCGTTATCCTTTGAGGAAAGAAAAAGAAAGAGTCCCGCCTTCTTAGACCTTTACCCTTGTCTGAAAGATCCCACCGCTTGCTTTTTTGCTTGCCCCATTTCAACACTTCTGCTTGAAAATGAACCTTAAGAATTTACCTAGCCTGGAGATCAAAGGTATGATAGGAAAGAAAGCGCTGTCAGATCGGTAGCTCGATAAGGGGATTCGATAATACTCGGCTAGCCCTTTAGACTCTTTGCCACCTGATTTAAACTATTAATAACTTGAAGTTTGAATAGGGGAAGAGAATAAAGCATATTCAAAAACTAGAGGCAGAAAGCGTAGTCCCTCCATTCTATATAGGTATACGGTATTCAAGGTCTATTGGCTTTCTTGCTTAGCGTTCGAAGATCAGGATCAGGATTTTATTTTCAATCAATCTCCTCAGCATTCAATGAAAGTGGGGCTATCGATACAAGTGGTAAGACCGAGAATTCAGCATCCAAGACCTGGCCGATGGCTACTTCAAATTCAAGTGCCACTTATCTTAACACAACTCGGGCTAATCGACTTTAGCTAGACCTGGTGAAAGCAATCAAGCCAAAGTAGCCAAAGCGTAGGGTTAGGGGTGCGCTACCGAGGTAGGTAGCTGAACCTTTCCCTTTGGCTAGAGTGAAAGCTTCTACGAATCACTTGAGAATAGGAGAAAACTATAATGAAAGAAAATTAAGCTCGCATTCCTATTCCTCTCATACCAGCTTGCCAATAGATTCTTTTGTTTGTAGCCGGATCGATCTCCCCTGAGCTAAGGCGTAAGGTGCCCCTTTTTTCCAGGCAATCCCATGTCTTAAGCTTCAGTCTGAAAGTTCAGAGAATAAGTACTGACATGAAAGCAAGCCAAGCAGGAAGGAAGAATCGAAAAGGCATACTGTCCCTACGAAAGCATCCATTTCATGAGTGGAACTGGCTCTGCTCCTTGCTGGAGGAAAAATGAACGATATTATGTATGGTATTCGAAGCCTTTTAGAATAGAAGTCCGAGCTTTCCTTTCAATTCGTGTAGCGAGGTCCTCTTCTTGCTTTTGTGCCCTAGCATTCTACTGGATAGCTCCAACCCTTCCTTTATCCTCCTTGCGCTATGAATTGGCTTTCTTGTTGTTAATGGGCAGACAAACTTATGACCCAGACGTGGGTGGGCTTTTTTCTAAGGGAAAAGTATGACCTTAATCTACTTTCTCGGGTATCTAGCTTACGGAAGACAAGGTCTTGACGTTCTATAGATGAAATGAACTAGCGACATGCTTGAATTTAGAAAGGCAATCCTACCGAAACCCCTTTTTACTAGTACTAGTAGTAGTCCTAAAAAGCCCTCTCCCTTTATTGACTCCAAAAAACTCCTAGCCCTTGGCCTTTCTATCATCAACATATGCCATGTTCGGCTAGGCAGAAATGTCAGTAGACCCAGAGAATTTGTTCTAAGGATCGGTCTAAGTAGGATCCTACAAGGCCTATTGCCGGACCCTCAAATGCGGATTTCCGAGTAGAAACTAGGAGTTTCCAATACGGTAAGAGAAGGATTCCGATCTGATATAGACGAATTTGTTGGTGTTCTTAGGCGTGAAGAAAGGGTGTAAGATCAATATCCCCTGGGCAAGCCGTGATCTATACTTTTAGACAGATGGAGGGGAATAAGAGCCAGTATTCTCTAGTGCCAGCTGTGATATAGATTCATTTCTCTTCTTATCTTAGGCGTTCTGTTAGGAATGCCCAATGCGGGAAGTCAGAGAAAGAACCCTCGGCACAGGATCCCCACGGCCTGACCTCAACCGGTTATCCTATCCTCGAATCGGCTCTGATAGTTAGCTTTGCTATCAAGGCATAGCATTCTATGGACACCACGTCCAGAAAGGGTATGCCAACACCTTTTCTCCTTTTCTAGTAATGATAGCTGGGTCAGTAGAAAAAACCATATTAGGCCCACTGTTGTGTGATGCTTTGCTAACCACATTCGTATCGGCGGCTGCCTTTTTCGTTAGTAGGTTTTATGCTTCCTCTCTGATCCCTAGAACGACTTCTACCACGTCAGGAAAGCAGAGTTTTTAACCCAAACCAAACAAAGAGATTAGGGACATGGGCAGTGCCAGGGGAGAAATCAATGGTAGAAGTTGGCCTTGTGGCCTTGAAGCGACTTGGCTTCTCGGTTCGCTACATCGACTTAGAGGGGAAAGACGTAATAAGACTTCCAGCTTCACCTTCTTCATCAGAGGTGCAAACTGTAGTTATGTTCAGAGCTCTTCCTCAATCTTTACAACCAACAAAGCAACTCTATTCGGCTCAGCCGCGGGTTGCCATATTATTATTATTATAAAGAAGGCGGCCTTGAAGGAAGGCTTTTGGCCAAGAAAGTATGACGATCATGCTGGTGCACTTGCTAAGCTTCGGTCAGGTGTCCACATTGCTTGAGTATAAAATCAAGTTTGAGAAGGTTGCCAAGCGATGGTAGGGCTTGTCTGAGGTCGTTCTTACAACTAAGAGAAGTTTTTTTGTCTGCGGGCTGAGAGATGGCATTCGTCTCTACGTCCAAATGTTCAGACCAAGCACTCTCACGTCAGCCATTGGGTTAGCTAGCTTGGTTGAATCAAAAGTGGGAGCTAGACGAGGTCTTAATCGATCCGATGGCCCCCAGGCCACACCGCAGCTCCTGCTAATAAGGTAGTCCAGGCCAACCTTTCCAAGAATGAAGCGTCTCAGACCGGCTGAGGCAGAGTCGAGGCGAAATCGTGGCTTCTTGTGCTATACTCTAATTGTGAGGAGAAGTTCCATCCCGGTCATAGATGGAGGAAGGAAGAGAATTTCTTTCAGATCGAGGGAGCTTGGCCTGGTGAAGAGGGACAAAGGAAAGAATGGGGCTTGAAGGTAACTCAAAATCCTGAACCGCCAGAGATCTCTTTACAAGCTATAGCTGGTCTTCGCACACCGCAAAGCATGCGAGTTTATGGACTACTTGAAAGAAAAGCCATCACCATTTGATTGATAGTGGCAGTGCCCATATGTGGACCCTTCTACAATAAAAAAGGTTGAGGGGGGACTTTTTTTCGATCCTACCTACATATTATCATAAACAATCAGAAAAGATCTACTTGGAAAGCAAGGAAGCGGCTTCATTCTTGAATTTCCTAGTGCAACAAAGATAAGTCAAAACATTTCCAACGTGAACGAGCTAGTTCTTTTGAATCGGCTTTATTCAATTCCCGATCGCGGCTAACTATGACACTACTTCGGAGGCTACTGTGTCCCCATCTTCTCCCTCTACACTTTTGGTTGTATCATTTGATCCGATGATGCGGACCATTAGATGCTTGGTTCTAGTAAAAGTTAACAAACTGAACGTCGATCCTGGTGTCTTAATGAACGGTATTAGCGAGGTATTAAAGAATTACCACTTGAGGCTGCCAGGGATAAATAGTGGAATATTCGATAGGGTGGATAGTGACGCTAGCCCTTCCTCTATTATTCTTGAAATAGCTAGTTCTTCTTCAAGTGTGCAGGTTGCTGCCAGCCCGACTTCGATACAGGCATTACCAATAGAGTGAACATCACCGTCTCCTCTTCATGATGTACGGAACTCTGGTTGGTTGATATAGGATCTAACAATAGGGTCTTCATCTTACTTATCGGAAGAACTCTCAACATGTCTTCATTGGTTGCCGCAGCAAAGGTCTTATGAGAATTCTGATTAGGGAAAGAGGCGCAAGCAGGAAGATTAATCAAGATAAAAAGGCCAAGGAGCAAAAGCCACTCATCAATTGTTGAGCCGTCGAAAGACATTTTCTCTCTTCTCTTGAATGACCTGATAGAGCTATCTTTACCCAGGATGTATATTAGTTTTGGGCCTGGGAAGCGCCTTAAGACCATACTAATAGATAGGAAAGGGGCGGTTATGACCTTAGTAAACAGCACGCGCCGGTCCTGTTCTGAAAGCTCTACTCCCTACGCCAGTAAGGATGTTTGGTGGCAAGGTGCTCGCACCTAAAGTCCATTAGTGGAGTTCGGGATAGGAAGCCCGAAGAAGGAAGGAAACCTTTGGTTGTATACTCGTTTGAACGCTTTCTTCCCATCCAAGATAAGCACCCAAGCCTTGCAGCCACTTGCGGCAGAATTTCCAAATCTAGTTAGTAGGGAGATATTGACACAATCTGGTTGGCGGCATTGTATAATGCAAAACATTCCACATTATTTGTATCATTGTTACAATGTACCTCAGCCTCCAATAACCCATTTCTAACCGATGATTGCCAGTTCCTAAGCTCCGGACTAAACACAACAGCCTTATCAACCCACGTCGAACGACTTTCTGCGAGAAGCTTCAAAGACAGGGTGCTAAATTGAATATCCAAAAATATGGGGAATGAATACTTTATTTGACTTATTATAGCGCTCTGGTACGTGGGCTTGGCCAGTTTCAAACTTTATTACCAACGTAACTTCCGAAAAACCTTCTTCCTCTTTGTTCCTTCGAACATCTTCTTTCCCAAAACATTGAAATAGCACAGTAAGCGGACCACCAACAGGGGAATCCGTATACCACTATTAAGCCATGCCGGGCTATGAGGCTGATGCTATTACCGATACCTGGTATCGAGCAAGTCATACCGAGCTTGGTGAAAGATAAAAAGGAATGGGACTAGCTAAAGAGAAGGATCAGACTTACAACTTGAAACTATCATACACGGGGAAAGAGTCAAGACAGACTAAGGCGATAGAGAGAATCCCTATTGAGTTACCTTTCCAGGAGTCACTCAAACTGAGCTAAGAGCTTGGGATATGCCTTTTATGAGCCGCCTACCTATTACCGATTGGCCAGAGATGAAACAAGAGCTGAGATAGATGTTATTGCCGCTTAATGTTCAATAGCAAGCAAGAGATCTATTCCCTATGGGCTAGCTAGCCTATGAGATGAGCTACCCATTTATTCGTCTTCAGATTTCTACCTCGAGTACCTTTCCTTGGCAGCTCCTTGACTACCATAAGGATCAAGTATTGGGACGGATATAGGTGGGCCACTCATGTACTATGTTGAATTTGAATCACTTTCTCAGATTCTTATTCGGGGACCCTGCTTGAACCACTAGAACAGTACGGCTAAATCTTAACTCGAAGTTAACCCAGTTGAGGTTTTTTCCATCTCTATTTTGACCGATGTATGGTTGACTGATTAGGCTCACCGACCTAAACAACTTTGACTGAGAGCTGCTAAAAGATGAACAAAGCGAGCGGAGTCCCCCTGCCTTCGGAAAAGAGTAGTTACTATCCTACGCGTCTACCCGTGCTACAAATTCAATCAGTCCTAACTTGATCCCTTTTGAAATTCCCAACACTTCTCACCTCCGCTCCCTCAAAAGAGAAAGAGAGAAACTGTGAAACTAAGGTGATTTCTTACTCATTCCCTCGTAGCTCACAATCTGACTTATTCTAGGTGGGTTACTGGTATTCCACGGGTTTTTGTTGTTTTCCCTCTTTAATTGAAGAACTCAAGAACCGGTAAAGAATAAGCGATGGACCTTCCTTTATACGTGTTTCGAATTACTCAAGACCAGCAGGGCATCCATATTTCTCATCTTGGGAAATTTCCCTAGGTCAACTCATTGTTCGGTCTGCTTTCTCTGTTTTACAACCACCTAGAAGAGGTATAGGGAATGATGGATGGGGCACCAATCACTAGGGATTGCCCATAGAAGGGTTTCCAGGTACTGATGATCTAGGCCATTCCTTTAAGCTGGGAATCGTGGATTGGTCATACGAGATCCTAGAAAAAGGATTTAAGAATACTAGGGCTAGGAAGAGATTAGTGATGCCTGTCTCCCAGTTTGAGGATCAGATCCTCGTGACCCCATGGCCGATTGTGGGTTAATCCACCCCGGAGGGAAGAACCCATTTCCAGCACGAGCCAATCCGATAACGGAGAATGAGATCCTTTGAGCCCGGTGGTAAGGTCCAGTTATTTAACAGCCTTACACCACAAGGCTATACAACCTAGAGTTGCTTGATGCAGTGCCTTATGGTTGAACTTGCTCCACAAAGTCCCAGGAAACATTGACTTGGTTGATTTAGATGGAACCCACCTCTTGTCCTTCTTTCCGGGGCTTTCGTCTTTTTTCCTTTCTGGTTGGTCCTCCTTTGGCTTGTCCATAGAAGGTGCAAGCATCCCGGTCGTTGTAGAGTAAACCGGATTTCCAGCTCTGTATGGGTGAACCAGGACGGATAAAATCAAACCCGAACATGGAATGAAATCGTCTTTGATAATCTTGAAATTCATAGAAAGATGGCCATAGGTTCGAATCACATAGCCTCAGTGTAATGAAGGATAACCCAGCCAAGATAGAGGGACGAGGCCAATAAGAAGGCGGAAGTTTCATACAAAGGTGCCTGGCTAGGAGTGCTTCCTCTGTCTTCAAATCCCTGATGATGATGAACTATACCATAGGGATGAGGACAAGCGAAGGAGCTGATAGGTGGAGGAGGTTTCCATTTCAGAGCTTCCGAAAAAAAAGCCTTATTCCTATACTTTTCCGAACTGGGAGCAGTAATTGAATCAATCCTTCTTTTTTATAATGACAAGAGGGGTGTATAATGAAAACTTCCTCATCAATCCCGAAGGTTTGCTACTTCCTTTATTTGAAGCAAGTCTTACTCACCCTGGAGAAGCGTCCTCTTTTGTTATATAGTTGCAGATTGTACCCCAAACACTCGCCTCATCTTCACTGCTTAAGAAAAACTGGAAGGATTTGCCCCTAAACGGATAACAGTAAGGGACCTACAAACCCCAGCACTGGCCATAGACTTTCTCAGGCAGCGTATATTGACTTCTTCCTTTGCCATCACTTTCCCTATCAGACTTCGAGCCACTTCATCTATGCCATCAAACTCTTCAAAATCAGCCTTCCTTGACTACTTGTCTTTTTTCTACTAGTTCGGATGGAAACCCTGATCAGGCGGGTGGCCTAGATAACCCCTTTCTTCGTGCTTTTACGAAAGATCGCTTGCCATTGAACGGATCACAGGAAATCACCCAGCAGATAGAATCCGGAAAGAGCCAAGACAAAGATATGGAAGCAGCATTGCACACATTAAGACACCTACGGTTTAGAGAATGACCAGGTCTTACACACCTAAACAAGAAAGAAAGACATAAAAGAAATGCCCAACATGGCACTCCCGTGGCAGCTCTGAGAAAGATAGGAGTGAGAGTGTCTCTTGAGTAGAGTAGAGTAGACTTCCCCTCAGCCTCTAAACTCATGCACAAAAGAGAGTTGATCGCCGTCAAGAACTTTAAAGTAATAGTTTTTCTCATTTCTTTAAGATAAGTAAGTTAGAAAGCCGATTCCTGTCCTTTTTTTATATTAGCGAAAACTCTTCTTTCCTAAAATATTTCAGTTTCTTTATAGTTTCAAATTGTTATCCAGGAAAACAGCTTTTTTTGGTAGAAATATGCAATATGGGGGTCAAAACTAGCGATTTCAGCATTATCAACGACAAAATGCAAGAAAGAACTAATGCTTACGCCCTGCTCTCGCTACTCTTATGTTGATTACCGAGACAAGGAAGAAAGATATGTTGGAATCGGATAACTATCAACAATAAAGAAATGATTCCACTTTTGCAACCTTTACAGTTCTTTATCCTTCACATTTCTTTACGGCTCGAGGGGAGAGAACAGAAGCAAGCATTTCCCGTTCAGTCGGTAATTAATCAATACGCAGGGCTACTATCTTCCATGGGAAAGGCAAGTATTGGCTCATATTGGTTGGGTTTGCTCTTTCCATAGGCTACTTTCCAGAAGATCCTCAAGGGAGATATGCTTTTCTTCTCAGAAAAGACCATCCTTTTTGGGGCTATTAGGTTACAAAGATGTCTGTCGACTTTTCTCTAGCTGAGAGAGATGGTAGGCTCGTAAAGGCATGAAGTGAGCCTCTACAGGGGCTGCTAAGCAGGCTTTCATCAAGATGATAAGGGACGAAGTGACTCGACCAACGGGAGAGGAGATGAATAGGGCGATTTGAGCGATCTTCCCTTTCGACGTAGCGCGTAACACTTGCTGGGGCGGCGCTTGCCTACAACCCAGATTCTTCGTCGGTAGAATAGATTGATTCGAGGAGTACTGATGATATTCTTGAAGTCATCTCACCCTTTGAGGAGGGAGGGAACGGTTGTACTAGAAGGGCTTACGATACCGATAAGAATAAGACAAGAGCGACTTCTTTTTCGGTCACTGGTCTAATTCCAGCAGGGGTAGGACAGGAGTACCAGTAAGCAAAAGGACTTCTTTGGGAACTCCATTGACATGCTTACATTACCGGGAGTTTCTTGCGCTTGAAGGGGTAAAGGTATTTCGGGGCTATCCCCTTCTAATTCATGATACGTTCAGCCCTCTATCCATTGGGATGCTCATAAGAACCTCCGTTTTACCTTCACAGATTCCTATTCTATTCGCTAGAAAGTGAAAGGGTCCTTTAGCATTCCGAGTGATTTCAAGCTTTATTAGAAATAACTTATGGTAAGATATCCGTAAACCACTGATATGCCTCACTTTCAAAGCGGAAACTCTTGTAATGGAAGGCTGTTGCAGTAACTAAAACATCTTTGACTTCTTTTGTTAGGAAGACTAGCGGATTATCGAAATGAAAGTACCACTATTGGGCACAGGGTTGATAGAATAGCCAGCCAACCTGTAAGCTAGTAGTTTGGTTGATAAAGAGAAGGAAACCGGCCTATAAACCAGTCAAAGACGACCGGTTTAGTTAGAAATTAGACATGGAAGTACGCTCGCTGCTTCATCAAAGAGAGGTATCAGCTTAATCCATTGCCGGAAATCCTTCCTGCTGTCTTCGCTTTCCACTGTAATCTAACCCATCTTTATGCCTACTTACTCTGTAGGAAGTCTCATAGAATCATAGTTGAAAGTACTGATACAACATAGTAATGGATCTTTGTCCTAAAGGGAGAAATCTGTTAGGTTCTTAGTAGCAGTGGGTATTGGTACTTCCAACGAAGTCAATTTAGATAAGGTTCTAGCTATGGTATCCTCTCTTTAAAGTCAAAATCAAGATGTATTAATTATTTCTATTTGAGTTGCCCCTTTCCTCTATTTCCCTTTGATCACCGACCCTGACTTTCAATCTTGGCCCTGTGATCCTTCCCCCTCCCCCTTCCCGTGGTTGAGAACCCTTGCCTTCCTTACTAGATTTCCTGTTAATGGGGAAGGCTTGGCAAAGAAGCTTGTGTCGGAAGAGAAGTGGAAAACTAAGCTGTTCGGGCTTAACTTGAACCTGATTGCCCTAGTAGGAGTCAGAATAAGGTTGAGGCTTGTCTTCAAGAACTGACATCTCGGATCTTGCCATTGCCAGTAGCATGGATGCCGAGAATGCCCTCAGTCTATGTCTCTCTATATAGATAGGCTTTAAGAAACAAAGGCAAGTAAGCCGTAAGCCAAAAAGAAAGGCTTTTAAGGATCTTCGACTGCTTATAAATAAGCTAATAACAGATCTTTTGCGTCTTTCGAGATGACTCCCTTATTTCCTCCTTAGGAGCTAATCTCTTCTTGACTTGAAAGCCTTCTTCCCGGATTCCTCAACCTAGGATAGATCAATTGACTGTGTAAGCTCTCTAAGGTTTCTATCTATCTTTAATGAGGTTCCTAGTGAAGTCATTCTAATCTTCCCATGGTTCTAACCGGACGCTTATACTAGTGACATTCTATCATCCTGTCTCACTATATCAAGATTAGTAATACCTTTCATCCTAGATGTTCTCTTTCCTCTAGGCTAGAGAATATCTTCTTTCGTTATGTATTTATTACTTAAAGCACTGGGAGAGAAAAAATGTAAGCATCTAGTTTGTGATAGCTCCCAATTGAAGTACCAGCCCCAGGGTTTAGACTATCAGTGCTTTGAGTGTCATCTCATCTGCCCTCTTCTAATCTTCTGTCTCTTCGAGCTGTACCAAAAAAATAAGTTGTAGGGATGAAATTTGTGATATTACTTATTCTTACTTAGAGTTACTTACTCAATAGATCATCTAGTATCAAGAAGAAAATCTTTATTACCTTTTATAGTTAAGATAGTATAAGATTTCAAGAGCCAGGGATAGTAGGACTAAAGTAAAGCAAGCAAGGCCTAAAAGGCAAGGTGCTCAGGTAAAGGCTAAGCTTAGTTGGATGAGTCCCTACAACTTATTTAATTCAAAATCTTCTTAGCAAGGAATACGTTTTTGCATGAGAATACGAGTAGTGAAAGAATACTTTTTGAACCCTTTCGAGTGAGAGCTTAGGGATATGATTCCCAGAGAGAATTTCCATTTGAAGAAGGCAACTCATTTCCTTAGCAAGAAACCGCTTTAATCCGGAAAACACTACTGACTGATTATACAGTCTGTTTTTTAAACTCGAAATATCAATATCATAAGAGAAGAAAGTGATTTTGTTATAGGGTAAATCCTCCTGTACCGTACTCTGATTGACTCAGATTCCCGAACGGAGTGTTTATGCCAGCAATCCAGTGTTCTTTCAGTTGTATCCCTTTTAGCTCGTAGTTTCACTCTTGCTTCTCTAAACGAGCCTGACCTTCTATTTACTATTTTAGTCAAAGTCAAGGCTCGAAGAGTCTCATCGTTGAAAGACTCTCCTGCTGGTCGACCCAAAGTCTGCTTTCTTTGGTTTGTTGCGGATCACCTACCAGGCTAAGGCCTACCTGACTTTGACTTCTAGTTATAGATAGAGCTAGGTTTTCAATCCAGCTATCTCTTTTGTCTGGAAGAAAGTCACTCATACTTATAGTCCTGGCTTCGAACACATTAAGAAGTAAATTCGGGCAAAGGGTAAGAACTCGCGAAAGCGAGGCACCAAGGCTTCTTTTACTTATAAATCAAGAGAAGGTTTCAGAACTCGGGAAAATTCCATTCCAGTCTTCTTAGCAGGGGAAAAATGGATTGCTTTGGATGGTTCCTGCTGTCCGTAAGGACTATGCTTCTTCTAAGCCCTTCCTTCCTTCAACAGTAACTGCAGCTAAGACTGCTTCTTCGTTGTTCATATTCGACCATGAGTTGAAAGACCCTGGCGATTAGCCACTTCATATCAAGCACTTACCGCCCCATGGGGAGATTAGACCCCTAAACTTGCTATTGGATAGCTGTAAGCTACACTCTTTCTCCTTACCTCGTCTTTCTACGTTCCGTTCACTCTGGTTTACGACTCCGATCTCTGCAACTGCCATTTTTTTCTTATACCAGTCTCTATCCAACTCACTCTACCTTCCTTTCCAATGCTTAATAACTCAACATCTTAATCCTGTTGCTATTGAATTCATATCCTTCAGTCCAACTGTTGCCTACTAAGGGATTGAGACTTTTCTTTTCTAGTTGAAGTTTCCATTTGAAAAGGGGTGCAAGTGAATCAATAGGTTCTCTTCCGGGAATAGAAGAGCCTAATCTGCCCACAAGAAGGAGCTGTGGGACTTGATTAGCTCCTACTCCGAGAAGATAGGATGAAGATAATATCAGAGTCAAGAAGATGGCAAGGAATAAGAGAATGGGCGGCTCGCCTGAATGCCGAGTCTTCCTCCGTTTTTTCTTGGGGTTAGGAGCTATTCCTACCTTCTCATCGAAGAAGGCAAAATAGCCTATACCTATATAAGAGAAAGACCTTATTCTTGCAAAATAGGCATGTTGAGGCTACTTTGACAGCCTTGCTTGACTCCCCCTCCTCCTACAAAGGTTTCTATATCCTCCTGGAGTTCCCCACAAATGGGGGTAAGGGCGAGAATAGCGCTTACGTGAACACCAGAGAAGATCCCAAGAACGCTCTGTAGCATCCATTTCATTTCCTTCGCCTAAGACCGGGCATGAAGTTAGCTTTCTAAGAGCGGATAGGATCCCAGTAGTAGTAAGAGAGCATTCCAGACTATTCTCTAGCATCCGAGTCTGGGCATTCATGTGAAGCAGATTCTCGAACAAGAGCAGGGGATTCTTTCGTCCCTTTGTTTGAAACACCCTATCGCTGGAACACAAGAGCTAACATCTCCCACCGCGACTGCAGGAAAGAAAGAAAAAGGAAGATAAGCACAGGCGGGCACAACACAACCAAGAAAGCACGCAATCAAGTGAGCTAGAGCTGGTACATCAGAAGCAAGAAAATATTCGCTGGCTAATAATCTCTGAGCTCTTCCATCTGCGAAAGTACTGATTTTATTTGTTGATAGTATTCTATTGAATGAAGGCTACCTTCTTACTTGGCAGGATGGGGTAGACAGATATAGTACGATTGGATTGATGGATGGTGCACTATCCTTCTCCCAATCATTTCTCAGCAAAACCAATGAGTACAACTTATTAAAGGGAAACTACGAAAAAGATTTGTGAGCTAGCTGTCTCAAAAGAGCAACAAATCCTGAAAGCAGGAAAGGTCCAATTCCATGTGTTTGTTGCGCATAATTAGGGATTAGACTTAGGGAAGGACCTGATTGCCCTAAGTAAAGGAACTTCACTGACTTTATTGCCGATTGTACGTTGATTTTGGACATGAAATTGAATGCACTCGTTAGGTTAAACCTGGAGCTGAGAAAGAGCTTATGAGTGAAGAATGGGGCTCTCTATGAACAGAATCTGCAGCTATCTTCCTTGAATATAGCTACGGACATGAAAAGGAATTTAGCACTCTTAACGGTATGGCTACAAACTTAGTACTATGGTGGCCGACCAATCCAATGAGAAGAAAATCCATCTTCGACTTTCTGGGTAAGCTATCGAGCAATCTACAACTCTAAGAACTGTTCCCAGGGATCAATATGACTCGGAGTGGTAAGGAAATTACCCCAGCTATCGATCTAACGGTTTTCCATCTATCTTGTTCGAACCGAGACCATCAAAAGTGGCATAAGAACCACCTGGATTCTATTCCTTTGATCTATCTACTTCGTCCGAACCAAGTAGGTAGGCTCCATCTTATTATATTTCTCCACTGTCCAGGGCCGTACCCTGCAGAACAACGCCTTCTCTTTCGGTGCTAGGCGAGGTTTGGAACCCTACCATCTATTCTATATGCATCTCAATTCATCCAATCCTTCTTCTTGAGCCTTTGTAGAGGGCTTTCGGATAGTTCGGTACCGGCTATTGGTAAAGGAAGCATATGCCTCTAAATCGGTTCATTCCCTATATTATATGGTAATGGTAGGTAGTCGGTACCCCTTTTTTGGTTCAACCAAGGTAGGCTCGTGCCCGGGTTCACTCGTGAAAGGAAGGTTCTAGCGGTAAAGTAAAGAAAGTCCTCCCTTCTTGCTTTCTTAGGGTACGTCCCCTATCGCCTTTCATTCGGAAAAGGAATTATCTGCACTGGCTTCAGTTAGCCGTGAAGTACGCTGATACCCCGGTTGTCTATAAATCTAGACTGTAAAGTGTGATAACCTTAAAGCGCTTCTGTTCTCTCTGTACTTTGTTTCAAATAAGCGCCTTGAAGCTAGCTAATCCAGCCAAAAAGCCAGAAAAGAAAGGGGAAAATGTTTAAAGGTGCCCTGCGCGAAACTAAGTCTTCTAAAACCTGAAATGGGGAAGGCCGAGATGGAAAAGATTAAATGAAACTTAAACCAGGTGTCTGCTATTATTGATGAGATTAAGCATAGGGAGAGTTGCTTAGGATACTTCCACTTAAAACAGTACTAAGACTCTTATCTCTGTCAAATGTTCCAGAGCCACCGCTCTGTAATAACGAGGTTTTCAAGCAAGCTGGAATAACTTACAGCTATATCACATTAGAGAACAAACCTTTCTCCTTCCGAATGCGGCGAAGCGAGCTAGGTTACCGGGAAAAATCCTATCCTTTAGAGCTAATCGATTGAGTAGTAATAGGAGTCGCATTAAAGCTCCTATGGAGCTTCTTGCTACTGCTCTACCATAAGAGCAATAAGCCAGTCACAGGCACCCAACCTCTTGAGTCTCTAACTTCCGAATCCGAATGCCCCAAAGACCTACTGGTAGGCCACTGCTACCTACAATCCAGTGTGCAGGGTGCTCGCAGATCGGAAACCTTTCCCAAGAAAGAGTTATTCACTAAAGGGCTCTTCAAGGTAAGCAAAGCGTGACTAACCAAATACCGAATAGAAGCCAATTCCCCCCAGTGAAGACACTCTGGTTCGAAAGGGGGCGCTCTAACGCTAGGATCTGATTTGCTATGTCCTCATTCGCCCGACATCCTTTTCTTCTTAAGAAAAGATTGGAGCCGCTTTCAGCCGATTAATCGAATTCCAAAGCAAGGGGAATTGATTGCAAATAACAGGAATTAGAACTGGGACTTACTTTATACAGAGAGAGGAAAAGCAGCAATCCAAGCTCTTTTTGAATCGGATATTGGATAGGCGGGGAAGAACCCGTAGGCTAGTGCGGCTCGACGTAGACGGTTCGAATCAAGCGAAATCAAAGGCATTCGTTGGCACCCGAGATGCTAAGGGTCGAAAAAGTCACTTTTGGGATATGGAACGGCTTGTCGGACTACGTCCGAGGAGGCGTCGGTGAATACGGCTGCCATGTTTCTTGATAGTTCAGCCAAGTTTTGGTGGCAGACCAAAAGACGTAAAGAACGCTGAGCGCGAAGTGCAATTAGATCCATTTTGAGGACTACGCTTCCTTCCTTTCTGCCAGAACTGGAAGTTAACTTGCCTTGCTTTACCGCCGAACTTGACTTAATGGATTGACTGATTGTTTATGAAAAAAAACCTCCACTTTGGCAAGTTCAGGGCCAATTGCTCTTACTTCCCGAAGGGATGTTCTGAAAGAAAAGCTGTTTTTTCTTAGCCTGATTACATAGGGGGTAAAGCCCCATAAATCTATCTCTTCCTTAACTAGCTTCTTTGTTTGCGCCCAGGAGCCTGCCCGCGCTTAAAAACTCCCTTGCTCTTGTTTGTGTAAAGACCTTAATAAATATCTAATGGTGTCGAGTGACTGCGCTTGACCTAGAACCTTATAACCAGCTTTCCTAGACAGCACGTTAGAGCAGTAGTATTCGTAGCACTGAGAATGTTAGCCCAAACAAAAGTTAGCTTCTTTAGACAGGACTGATACGAGGACAGGTCCTGTTAGATAGTGAGTTCTTTACAGCGTATGGAATAAGCACAATCTCTGCTGCTAGTGTTCGCTAGGAAGGCTTGACCCTCCCTTTATTTAATTAAAGTGGCTCACTCTTCTTCCAGTATGACCTACTTCAATAGAAAGTGAATCCTAATAGGGCCAACTCGACTGCCTAACCACTAGGGAATTTGCAGCAGCAAGAGCTCCCGTTTTCAGAGAGATTCCAAGGGTTGTGCTTTCTTCAAAGACATCCGACAAGAACTTGAGAGCCTTGGAAATCTTAGCTGCTTTTGTGCTTTTTTCCCATATGGATAGCTTGCGAGATACTCCGAGTCGAATATGAGATAAAGCTTGTCCATTGAGTAGCCTTCTAACTTTCCAGCTATAGGATATACTCCAATGGGAGAAGAGAATATTGATAGAGGGAGTTACTGGCCCATAGACAGAGACTCTCTACCTAGCCTACTTACCTCTTTCTTAGGCCTTAGCTTAGTGAAGAGAGGAGCCTTTCTTACCTAAAGATCATTTCCCTTTCGACAGAGCTTCTAGGAGCCCTGCCTCCAACGTCGCTTATTCAGCCTTGCCTCTATCTAAGAACATTTCTTCTTCAATTTATTCCCATTCTTTTGAACCCTAGGCAACTGAACTCACTTCATCCTCATCTCTTGAACTCACTGAAACCAAGCCAATGCATAAGGAAAGAGTTCTGCTTAGTCAAAGCAAACCAAATCGAGAATTTCGTAGAGAAAGAGAATAGGTTGTTGCAGCTGTGGCGGGTTTAGCTTGATACCCCAAATAAGAGTCGACTTCTTCACCAGTCATGAGGAAATATCATCCTTTCGGTAAAGGAATGAGAAATGGAACTATTGAAAGCTAGGCAGAAAAGTATTTCATCCTAGAATAGGGAAATATGGTACTACCAAGTTTTCCTTACTTTATTTATCAAGCAAGAAAGTCCTCCGACTTGGTTGGCATCACTCCTCTTTTGTGCTCCCGCTTTCTTCCTAGCCTTATGGACAGGAGTCCTATCGCCTAGTTCTGAAACTCTTCCCGCAGCTTCCCTTATTGCCCCGGCCCGAAACCAATTCATCTCATCGGCCCGCTTTGCTAATCCGTGGACTAAGAGACCTTGGAAAACTGGAAATCAAGTTCTCGGCGGTAAGGGAAGCACGGCTGGCCGTGCCTTATTCCTATCTTGACTTACTCCTTCCTTTCCCCATTTGAAACACAGCTCATTGGTTAGGATCCTCCCCTTCCTTACAAGCCTCAATGATTCCTTTCCACCAAGAAGCTTTGTTCCGCCCTTCTTGAAGAGCATACTGAACCAAATCATTACCCACTCTATACTTGGCTAGATACCAGAAGAGCCGTTAAGAAAGTTCTCGATCCGGATGAGCCATTAAGCAAATACAGGTGGTAAAGCGACGAAGCCTGTTCGCCGATGTAAGGAGAGAGGTCCATCACATTAAAGACAGGACTGATTGATAATCCCCACGGGTTCTGTCGGCAAGTGAGAAGCAATGCATTACCTTACTTAAGGGTACAGCTTGGTAACTCCAAAGGATAGGCATTTGCTCTAGGCGCTCAACAAGAGCTCGTTAGACCCTTCGCCCGGATACCGAATATCCCTAGGAGGACTAAATGACTTCAAAACTCTTAAGCCTTCCCTAAAAGCTGCAAAGTCTCGTTCGGACAACCAGCTCAGCACTTCGCTGCTTGACAGCTCAGCCAATTCGACTCTTCTAGGCGCTGTAAGCCCTAATCTCGAGCTTCCTTTTGGCCTTTTATACGAAATTCCCTTTGGTACACAAAGCTAGTAATAATATATAATAAGACTCTGTTCTCAAACAACCGATGTAGCTGAACGTGATCATTCATTATTCTAAAAGCAACAAGTTACGTTTTATGGGCACCGAAACCCAAGAGAGCACATTGATAAATTCTTTCATTTTCTACTTATACCTACCGAGCCAACACATTATCTCTCTACTCTAATGGGCTCATCTCAGCACCGATGGAAACGAATGTTCCGAAACTGCAGTAGGTTTCGACACCGAAAGTCTAGGATAGATTCAGGAGACTCAGTTTTGGGAATGAGCACCAAATGAGCCTTAAGAACTTACTCACTAATTCTTCCAGACGTCAATGCTCCATGAACAAAATCAAGTAGAGTCCGATGTACCGTTGCCCACTGTCTCTGATAAAACAGAGGCTGGATACCATCAGGTCCCGGCGCCTTAAGACCTTTCATTGAAAAGACCGCATTCCTAACCTCCTTCAAACTAACATGTGCAACTATGCTTTTCCTCAACAGTAAGTTGGGGTCCAGCGCCATCCATGAAAATGGAAGTGGAATTTGGTACAAACTGGAAGAGAGCTTCATAGAAACTCATAAGATGTCTCCACAAGGTCTCACTGTCCGTACACCAAGAGTTATCAATATTTAGGCGAGATATTAAGTTCCTATTCCTTCGTATTAGAGTCGTAAGATGGAAAAGTTTTGTATTACGTTCTCCATCAACTATCCAATCCGAAAGTACGATCAAGTATATGGACGGACAGTCGTCGAGTGATCCGATAGGCGAAGAGGACGGATTTCCAAAGGTACTTACAGTGAGCTGCTAAGCAAAACGCAGGTTCGCCTATCTGAAAACCTCATTCGACTTACTCCACCTTACATTCATGTTCGAAGCACTGAGCTATCCTAACCCTTCCTCTTCGCCTTGAGGCCTTAGCTTGTTCTTCCAGTAGGAAATCTTTCTTTCCTAAGGTAAAGCATCACAAGATCTCCTTTTTCAAAAAGTCTTTCTATATCCTGTGAATGTCAGCCTTGGTCTTAACAGAGCCTTTGTTGCTTGTTCCAAATGCTCACGAACCTGTCTGTGAACTGACTTTCTATGTGCAGAAAATTCGTCTGCCTCCATGCTAACTCGAGATGGATTTACTAAAGTTTGAAGGTCCAACACCTGGTGAGGTGATCTACCATAAAGCACTCCCTTCCACAAAGATTCTGATTAATATGACTTCCCCGCGGATGTTATGTTGGGGTGAAGTGTCTGACGTACCTTTGTAGCGTAGCGACGATGTTTTAAGTAGTTCGCTGACTTGACTTTATCTCCGCGAAGCTCCATTCTTCGTTCGCGTAGCGGTTACAATGTTGTGTCATCTTCGCTGCTTCGCTAACAAATTGGATTGTTTGTTTACTTGATGGTTCACCGATAGGCGAACGGGCCTTTCCTTCTATGATAGCCCATGTTCGTTTGGGTACTGCCCAAAGATTTAGGGCGGACAAAGCCTCTGAGCTTAGAAGGCCTTCATACTCAACCGAGTACGCCGGAGACTGTCAGGAAGAAAAGTGCAATGAACTACAGAGGGGTTTGATACCGACTTCCATTCCATCGATGGTAAAGTCTTTTATGTAGGCGTATCCATTCAAGAAACTGGGATACTCGACCAAGGAGGGGGGGACAATCTGGGTATATTATCAAAGAAGAAAGGAACAATCGAATCGATGAACAGCCACCAGCCGAGGCATTGAAGTAAACCCAGGGACAAATAACTGCCATTCAGGAGATGAGCCCCCCAAGGTCGATCAAGGAAGTCCAGATATTGACGGGTAGGGTAGCCGCACTAAACCGGTTTGTTTCGAAGTCAGCCAAGAGATGCCTCCCTTTTTTCAAAATCTTGAGAAAACGGGAAAGATTCATGTGGACAAGAGAATGCCAAGAAGCTTTCGAAAAGCTGAAGGAATGAAAGCATTAGAGTCTTGATCCCCTGCTTAACCTGAAACCTCTCAAGCCAAGGAAAGATTTCAAGTTCATACTATGATGACTGGCATTCTCACTTACGCAACGAAATGGAGTTGATGGAGTAGCCAGTGCCCTTGAGTTATTCTATTCGGTATCGCCTTGAAAAACAGAATAGAAGAAAGGTTAACAGAAAGTCTCACAAAGAAGAAGAGAATATGAAGTCTAACAGCAGGTCTTGGGGATAACAGTAGATTGATGAGTGATCCACTCTGAATCAGGGAAGGTAGGACATTCTGAACCTTAACCTCTATTGGATGAAGCAACCATATAACTGACGATATTGATTTAGTAGCGAGATCAGTTACACTAGCCCGGGCATCATCGTTGTCTTAGCGCGAACAGTCTGTAGCCAAAACAGAGTAGAGATTCAAATGGAGGGATGTGAAGAGAAATGAAGTCAATGACACCACACCAGACCGACCAGAAAGGGAAAAAGTAGCTACCATTTCACTTTTCCTTTACATGCTTTCCCCTGTCACCAACTCTGATGTCACTGTCAACAAGAAAGAGAGAGAGGGGGAAGTCAGGGTGAGGGAGGAGAAGAAAGGGTGTCAGGGACGAAAGAAAAAGTACCCAATAGAGACAATAGATCACGTAGTCCCCGGAGTAAAATACCGAACCTTAATATACCTCTTCTTCATCCTTTGCCCTGACTAAATCATCCAACTAGGAAATAAATATTCCTGCCGTCGTTCCAGCTGAGCTTCGAACAGAGAAAGCAAATAGCAATGAAAGGACACTCGAAGTCCATAACTGCTTGGGACAAGGGCTTCGTGAGCGGGTCCGCCACGTTTTCTGCGGTGGCGATTTTCTGCACGGCGACCATCCCGTTTTCAACGAACTCACGTAATACGTGATACTTTCTCTCGATATGTTTGGACTTGCTATGAGATCGTGGTTCTTTTGCTTGCGCGACTGCACCGCTATTATCGCACCAAAGTGTAAGCGGTCTGTCAGCAACTGGTACCACAGTAAGTTCCTCCAAGAACTTTTTCATCCAAACAGCTTCTTTAGCTGCCTCTGAGGCTGCTATGTATTCTGCCTCGCACGTGGAATCGGCAGTTGTGCTTTGCTTGGAGCTTCTCCAAGACACTGCCCCACCGTTGAGCACGAATACAAAGCCTGAAGTAGATTTTCGGTCATCCACGTCCGACTGGAAGTCCGAATCGGTATAACCAACTACTTCTAATCCCGCTCCTCCATAAACCAGCGTTAAGTCTTTAGTCCGTCTAAGGTATTTAAATAATACAAATAAATGATATATAAAAGGTCCTTAACTGACGCGAAAATGGGGAACTAAAAACAAATAAAACCTTAGGGCTGTTAACAGGAGAACTAGCAGCATCTTCCAAGTCATCATCATCGCCATACTTCTGCTGAATAAATTGCTTGTTATGAATCTTCTTCAGATTCTTGAAACGCATTTTCTTCGAACTACTGATATGAACATGATCTATGCCATTCCAAGCGGCATTCGACACCAAAGAAGGGCTATTAGTTTGTGTAATAAAGCTGCTCTCTTCCTTAGATGAAAGATCTTCAAAGTAAGCTGTCCAGCCGCTTTCTTCTCCATCTTCTGAGACATCATTGATCTTCTTGTTATTCGACGATGAGCTCACACTAGCCATCAATGGCGAAAATCAAAGAAAGTTTTTAAATAAAAGTTATTTGATGTTGGAAATGTTTGTTTTCAGGAACATATTCTGAGGATTGTTTGTTCATTTATAGTTGCCTCAGTATCTGTGTGTGTGTTGAAAATGAAATGTTGAATTAATGGGACAGAGGGAGGGAGTTGTGGAATTTATGAACAGTTAGAAAATTTGAAGATGATAACTATGAGAAAGGATATTAATATTAAATTGGGTAAACTTTCTAAAACACTTAATATTAGCCAAAGATCTTTAAATACTGATAAAATTAAATAATGCCCCGTTTGGATTCTGGATTTCGATTTGAAATCCGAATTTCGACCAAATCGTCCGTTTGACAGTCGCACTGATTTGGATTTCGATTTCGCCCAAATCCGAGGGGAAATCCAAACTCTTATAATTCGTCGGATTTGAAATTCCGTGTGGCAGCCCCGCCTTCCACCACTACTTTCTTAATTAGTCTACGCGACTAATGTCCTAAAAGTGAAATAGATCGTACGAAATTTCGTATAAAATTTTTCCTTTTATAAAAAGGAATCATAAAGGTTCCTACAAAATCATAATGGGTCCTAATTCCATAGGAAGGTGCGCAAGCGTGTCAAAATAAATCTATCTACTGGGCCTCCACGAGGTCGCATCCATGCACACACTTCCATCTCAAAAGCCCACGGAAGCTTCAAAAGTTGGCCTCGCCGTGAAAATGATCACGTACCGTGATCGCGGGGTCCTACAACACATAAAAACGTGGAATGAGCTTATAAAGCTCAGTAAGTGAAAATCATGCATGCAATGCACGTGACTTAAATAGCGAAGGCATCCGTGCCAATGCTATCTACTCCTCACATTCTTCCTGACCTTTCTCACCTTTTTCTTGACCTTTCATAACATATTTGGGCCCTCGGCTTTCAATCTTACTATGCACCATATAGAGCTCAAACCCCTAAGGGTACAAGTGGCAGTACACACACTGGGAGGCTAAACCCGAGTACTCAATCTGTGCGTAACCCTATGGTGCCTTTCAATCCCAATGCGGTACACACTGAGAGGCTACTAGTGCCTTTCAATCCCAGTGTGATCCACACTGAGAGGCTACTAATGCCTTTCAATCTCAATGTCGTCCCATTGAGAGGCTAACCCGGGCACACAAATTTCGTTTAACCCTAAGGTGCCTTTCCATCCCAATGCGGTCTGACCCGCGGGCGCTTCTCACTGGTAGCTTACTAAGAGGTCGCCAACACTCGAGGTTCCCTCGGTGCCGCTCATACCCTCGAGTCGCATCCTCCAGGTTGCATCTCCCGCTACGGGGTATTCCCCCTACCTTTCATGAATCGCCATGGTAGCATAGAAGAGCCGAGACTCATCATTGAGTCGACACAAATGCCTATATCGGCAAATATACGTATCGCTTTCAAGCGATCTTATACTCATGCACGCTATCTCACTGACTCTCATACTAGTCGTGCGTGCACGTGATTATGCCATGAAATCATATAAACATGCGTGCAATATTCATAAAATAATTTACGTCACATAAATCACGTAAATTTACGTCACATAGAAAAACATAGAAGTCACATAAGCAAATAGTCGCATAAATCATAAGAACACATAACACATAATTTTATGCACATAACAATTATGTGTTGTAGTTGCGATTTCCACTTACCTGGTATCCTTAGCTATATCGTGCGGTAAATCGCTAACCTCCAAACCCTAAGTATAGAATCATACAAAATTAGGGTTTGTTAGTCTATTTACAGTTTCACTAAAATTGCTTAATTTAGAAAACCCTAGTTTCGATATTTATGGGTTGGCTTTGATTAAATTTCGGGATAGGTTATAAGATGGATCTCGAGTTGCATGGATAACTAGATCTTCGACATTTGGACCCTATCTAATTAAATCTCGTAATGTTTGTCGAGTGATAACAATGTCGAGATATAAAACGTCGAGTGACAAATGTCGAGGCCTAAAATGTCGAGTTATGTCTTAGTGGTTATACATAAAGATTTCGATATCAGATATAAGATAGATCTCGACATTAGTTGATAAATCTCGACACATTTGAGTTAAAATAGATCTCGATATAGATTAGACATAAATGTCGAGCTCTTTCACAATAAAAGATATCGACATGGCTCACGTAAATCTCGATATCAACATCAAGGCAAATCTCAAGGTTTGTTATGGAATTTCAACATGAATGGATAGTGTAGACACGTGTATATATAACCATGAAAGAAGATACAAGTTATATACACGTGGTGGCCATTTTAAATGGTTGTTAAGTCTTGAGTTGTATGTCATTCCTTAGGTCTCGATATTTAACTAGCACATAAGGATCTCGATATGTTTCTTACATAGATCTGATATGGTACTAATTGATCTCGACATTATTCCTATAACGTCAGAAAAATATTCAAATCCTCATCAACCCTAAGCATACAAAAACTTAGAATTATGCGGGCAGAACCTAAATAAATCATGTTCATAAACCGTGGTCTCCAAAAACCCTAAACTATGATTAGCATCATTGAAACTCCAATTGCTTTATATAGTTACGCAAGGTATTAAAGCACTAAAATAAATAAATCTCATAGATATCACATACTTCACATACCATAGTTATATATATCACGTTTTATATATATATATATTCATGAACATGGACTTTAATTCGAGAACTTAGGGTCTTTCTAAGCATAATACCGTCTAAAAATCTCTTATGCTTGTTACCTAACTAAGAAATCATTATTTATCTAGCAAGAGGATTCGAAAGTTATACCTGACTTAAGTTTTCGATCTTGTTGAGTTATGGAGCTAAGTTTCTTTTTCTTCCTTGCTTCGTATGATATCCTTGTTGGAATGTCACGTTACTGTTCCACGATATCACCTCTCCTTCTCTTAAGGTTTTGATAAGGTCTTTGCTTATAAGTAATAACACGTTAGTTCTCTTCTTATCTCTATCTTACCTTTGCGTGTAATGATATATAAATGACATCGACAATTTTTACTTGGTTCTTATCCTAACTTCATGAAATAATTATTTAATAATATTGTTTGTAGGTTTCCTCTTCTTGTTAAGCAATCGAATCATTTAACAATTCTAATGTCTCGACTTCTTATGGCTCGACATTTATCATTTCGAGATTCTCTACTTTCGACCTTCATACTACCTAAATTTTGAAGCTGTCTACTTATTCAAAATTTAGTTCCTCACTCAATAAATCTTCATCTTAGCACAATCTCGGACTAACTTAAATCCCATGTTAGTACGATTCCTACCAAGTTAGTTATTTTAATAGCACATAAGTCCATAGGACTATATCACATAAGCAGGTAAATATTGTCGTAACGCATATATCATGTAATTCACATAACACACACGTCACGTAAAGCACTAAAATAATAGTACATATACAAAATAATTTGTATGCCATAATTATTTCTCTTAGTCTTAACATCTTTATCTAATAAATCTAACGAAATTTCTGATCTACTAATTAAATCGTAAATCCCGTAATTAAATTTTTACGGGTATTACATTCCGTGTCAAATGGTCCGTTTTCGAAATCCAAAAGTTGAGCACATAACGAGTTTTTCGGATAATAATATTAATAATAAACAATAATGAAAAAATATAATAATAATAATAATAATAATAATAATAATAATAATAATAATAATAATAATAGTAGTAGTAATACTTAGGATGTGGACGGTGAGTCGAGCCGATTCGCAAGCTCGATGAGCCGCCTCGAGCTCGTCATGGATTCGCAAATGAGCCGGCTCGAGCTCGACGTTTGGATCTCGTATTTGAACGGAATCGCCTAATAGGGACGCTCGAGTCCGTTTTTCTTATATACAGTTACCAAAATAGTCTTATTTCCCTCTATATATCCGAACTCCACCAAACATCCCTCCTCAAGCTTCTGGGCATAATAGAATGCGGACCAGCCGGTCGTAAAGGCCAGACAGTCGTTGACGCGAGACAGCATCACCGACCATTGAGTGCCGCCGGGGTCCCTTAAGTGGAAGAAATGATGAACCTTGTTACAAAGAATGGATTCCAAACGACAGTTCCTGAAAGAATATGAAAATAGTTGATTAGTTCAAGTAAATGAAAATCGCTCCACTCAAACACATTTCAAACTCGCATGTACCATACCATAATTTTTCCTTGGTCCTTTCCACCGATAAGTTTGACGAACCGAGTGATATTCGGTGCTTGACCAGCAGAATTGGGGTGAGCCTAGAGGTGTTCAGAAGGTTCAAAAAATCGTAACCGAACCGTAACCGAACCGCCGGTCAACGGCTCGGTTAACCGTGGTCAACGGTTACGGTTCAAACCGTAACCGAACCGTTATTTGAGAAGGTTCTGTTACGGTTATAGAATTCTCAAACCGTAAACCGGCGGTTAACCGACGGATTAAACCGCTCGGTTATACCATAAAAATAAAGTGTGGGTTGGGCTTAAAATTTGGGCTTGAGTTTTGTATGATTAAATATTAATTATTTATTGACCGGTGGGCGTTAACTTCTATGATTGTATTGTTACTATTTTTTCTTGTTTATTCCACTCAAGTGCTCAACGTCGACGGTCATCAGACATCAACATCAAGTGACATTTCTTCATCAGACATCAACATCAAGTGACCCTTCTTTTTATTTTGAGTTTTTCCTTATGTTACTGTTAGCATTTTTAGTTTCTTATCTTTTTCTTTTTTTCATGCCTTTCTATAAATTTGTGGCGAATTGGTTTCAATCTTTCACAGATTTTTTTGCCTCTCAATTCTCTACGTTAAACTTCAACGACACGGACGAAGGAGGAGATGGCTAGACGAGTTCATCGAACACTACCGGAAGCAAAGATTGAGCGATCGTAATTTTTTTATGAACTTGGTGTAATTGTGTTTTTTTTTTAAAGATGGAATGAAATTGACATCGTTAAATAAAATTATTTTGTTCTTAGTTTATTGAAGTCATTTTTCTTGGTTTTATTTAAATAAAATAAATTAAAATTTTAAACCGTAAAACCGACAGTTCAAACCGTAACCGTAACCGGCTCCTTCGCTTACAAACCGTAACCGTAACCGTGGTTAGCGCGGTTGGGTTACGGTTAGAGATTTTCACTAACCGTAAACCGGCGGTTATAACCGTGAACCGTTTGAACACGTCTAGTTGAGCCATGGGATAGGAGAGAGAAAGAGAGAGAGAGAGAGAGAGAGAGAGAGAGAGAGAGAGAGAGAGAGAGAGAGAGAGAGAGAGAGATACAACTTTTGAAAGATATTCAGTGAGGCCATTGACGTGCTGTGCTAGGCTATTTATGAGGCTTAAAGAATATTCTTTTTCTTTAAACAAAGAAAAAATGGCTTTTTTACCTACATATAATTTCGTTAGCTTTTGCAAGAATCTTTGTCCGTAGATGTGAATGGGAAAGAAAAAATTGAAAAGACTACACGGATTTACGATTTACAGAGACACGTGAATCTGTAAGCAAAAATAATAACTCTTGAACGTGAATCAGTAAGAAAATTGAAACTATGGCTTTTTTACCTACATATAGCTCTTGCCCCGTTTGGATTCCGAAATTCAATTTGAAATCCGGATTTCGCCCAAATCTTGCGTTTGGCAATCGCACCGATTTGGATTTCGATTTCGTCCAAATCCATGGGGAAATCCGAACTCTTATAATTCGTCGGATTTGAAATTCCGTGTCAAAAGGTCCGTTTTCGAAATCCAAAACTGAGCACGTAACGAGTTTTTCGTAACTGATAATAATAATAGTATAACAATAATAGTGTAATAATAAAAAATAATAATAATGAAAAATATAATATTAATAATAATAATTAGGAGGCGGATGATGAATCGAGCCGATTCACAAGCTCGATGAGCCGACTCGCGCTCGTCATGGATTCGCGAATGAGCCGGATCAAGCTCGACGAGCTCTTGTCGAGGTCGTGCTCGTCACGGGTTCGCAAATGAGCCGGCTCGAGCTCGAGCTCACTCGTGGGCGCTCGCAAGCCGGCTCACGAGCTTGTATTTTTATATTATTCATGATTTTTATGTATTTTATTTTGTACTTTTTAAATGAAAAAGTTAAAATTTGAGTTCGACGAGCTTTACGAGTTCGAGTCGAACTCTGTTTTGAAATCCGGATTTCGAAATCCTAACGTACGCCAAACAGTGAATATGGATTTGAAATTACGATTTTGAAATTCATAATTTAAAATAAGGCGATTTCGTTCAAATACGCAAATCCAAATGCAGTCTAACTTAAAGCGATTTCGTTCAAATACGCGAATCCAAACGCAGTCTAACTTAATTTTGTTTAGTGTAGGTCCAGAGTCCAACCATGATCTAAGATTGGTCCAAGAATGAGCGCAACTAAGTCGTTTTGGGACTATAGTTGTATCGTGGATATCACTAATTTAAAGAAGTCTCCGATAGTGATGGTGGTTAGTCTACAAGTTAATGATTACAATATATATTGGTTTTAGATAATTATAAAGATTATTCGACAGCATGTAGTAAACACAGCAAATTGTATAGAGAAATCTACTGCATATGTTTTCTTTTTGGTAAAGTTGACTTTTATTACATACGAGTTTCAAGACCAGAGTTTAACAAATATTTCAATTGCAAATCAAATTGTAAAAATAAAATACACACTCATTTGCTCCACAAAATTCCCAACAAGAGATATCTTTGGTCAACGCCGGCCACTGTTGCGAAATGGACAGCTTAACGAAATTGGAAATGACAGTGGGGATTAAATGGACACGAGAATTACGTGGAAAACCCCTTTTTAACTTGGGGTAAAAAACCACGGGCGAGGTAGAAATATTATTACTGGGGTAAAAACAGGGGTTACAACCTTTCAATCTATAAAGGAGAAAACACTCACTATCTCTCTTTATAGTTGGAGCAAATACCGAACAAACCCTCTATTTTTTTTCTCTCTTTCTTTCTCCCTCTCTCTCTTATTTTCTTTCTCTTTTTGGTGTTTTCTTTTCTATCGCATCTATCCTATGCTATTTATAGGCAAAAGCCTATCTAATAATAATATAATAATATTATAATTAAATATTATAATAATAATAACATAGGTAGGTGAAGTGGGTTGGTGACCAACCCACTCAGCCCACCTTCCTATCAATCTCCCACTTGAAGATTTGATTGATGACCAATCAGATCTTCACACCATACTTCTAGCTTGCCTTTGCATGTTACTTAGATTCTGTCAATCCACAAGAGGAACGACACCATATAAACTTGTCCATAGAATTGTCTTAGTCATGTAGTCTGCCAGATTATCCGTAGTGTGAACTTTTTGCATGTCCACAGTCCCCTCTTCCACTTGTCCGTCGCGTCCCCAAGCAGCCTCGTCTACACTTTGTTCCCCGAAACTTACCGAACACAAGTTCAGAGCCAAAACCAAGACGAAGAAAAATGCGCCAAACTGCTTTTAAGAAAAACGACCCATGTCTGAGATGTAGTTCTCTTAGATATGTATCACACTTGAGTACACACACTTAAAACTGCATGCATTTGCATGGAGCAATATATAGGAGCTAGGGACGGATAGCTAGCTAATAGGTACGTAGGTCAACATTTGCATTTGCATGTGTCGTTTAATGAGACGCGTTTGAGTAGATTGGGAGTTGGGCGATGATATCGCATTAATGATCGACGCAATTTGAACTCTGGCTATGTCATGAATATGTTTTCTTATTGGTCTTATTGATATGCATGCAGAGATTTGCAGTCCTATCTTTCGCATCTTAGCCTATTTCTGCCCCCTGATAGCGGGAAATTCTTTATCTTGGTAGACAACAGACCATGGTTACAAGACCTCGTTTCGCGATCTACACATTTGTGGCAATTGATGGTGACGAAGGTTAGTAACACGTCTCTCTCCCACTTTAATTTCCAGAGTTCACCACCGTAGTTCTGAATTAAAAAAACTCAGCAATGTTTGTTCACTGATGCAGTCCAGGTTGTCCCCTTTCGCGAACACGAGAAGGAAGAAGGACCCCCAGTATCAGATAGAAGAACTTTCACAGTTACAGGCTTCTTCTGCTGCCCCAGATGCGAACGAATTAGGCATCATAAAAAGGTGGTTCTCGTTGATCGATGCTGCAATGCTTTCCAAGAAGAGAGCTGTGCTACCCGTAAAGAAGCTTAGGAATTCTCTAATTGCAAACAGCGAGTTGCACAGAACCTTGTATGGATTCATTGTATTTGAGGTTACATGGAAAAATGTACGTGGTATCAATTACTTCAATGAGCTCCAGGTAGCAGCTACCTTCAGATATGCTCTAATCTAATTTTCCCGAGGCATATTGATTTCATGTTCACCGATGTTTTCTTTCTTTTTCTTTTTCGGCATACAGACGGATACCTCATTGGCGGGTCTTTTTAAAAAATAGCCTTTGACTCGGTCAACTTTAAAAAAATAGCCCCGTCGATTCTACCTTTTGAAAAATAGCCTTCAATTTAAGGGTATTTTCGTCTTTTTACAGTGTTTGTAAAAACCATTATGTTAAATCGGGGCCGCACTAGGGTGGGCGGGTGTGGTGTAGTCCAGTGGTTGTGTAGTCAGACGTTCAAGTAGTAGGTCGTGGGTTCAAATCCCCAACACATATTTTTTTTATGTATATATGGCTGCCCAAATGCATTGGGCGGGACCTCTGCTAGCATGGGCGGGGCCCCTGCTATATAGCACGGGTCCCCTGCCCAGCATGGGCGGGGTCCCGTGCTGCGGTAGGCACAACACAGCACGGGACCCCGCCCATGCTGGGCATGGGACCCGTGCTATATAGCAGGGGCCCCGCCCATGCTAGCAGAGGACCCGCCCCTGCTGTGCAGCAAATGGGCGGGACCTCTGCTAGCATGGGCGGGGCCCCTGCTATATAGCACGGGTCCCATGCCCAGCATGGGCGGGGTCCCGTGCTGTGTTGTGCCTACCGCAGCACGGGACCCCGCCCATGCTGGGCAGGGGACCCGTGCTATATAGCAGGGGCCCCGCCCATGCTAGCAGAGGTCCCGCCATTTGCTGCACAGCAGGGGCGGGCCCCCTGCTTAGGGGACCCGTGCTTTGTAACAAGGGACTCCGCATTTTTCTGGGAGCCGATTAGTAAGGGCGTTAAAGTCATTTTATATTTGGAGGCTATTTTTTTAACGTTGACCACGTCAAAGGCCATTTACTTAAAAATCCCCCTCATTGGCAATAGAGGCTAAAGTCATGAGAAGATGGGAATTTGACAGTATATCACAGGCTGCTAGAACCTTAGGTTCATGGTTCCCGGGGACACTTCATGAACAGATTCTTCTGAAAGAGCATTTGGATGCTATGCTAGGTATTTTATGAAAATTCCATGTAGCTTCCCAAGTTTCTCACCGACTGAATAAGTCCTCATATCTGGACAGAGAAGTATATTTAAGGGATTATTCCAACATACCTTTGTGATGTGCAACTCGACCTATCCACCAACTGATACACGAGACAAGTTATAGTGTATGGTCTGTAGAAATTATGGCATACCTGGTGAAACTTGCAAATTTACTGAATAATCGTTAGCGCTGTATTTCATACTTCAATATTTAGAATATCGTTTATCACTGTTTGTGTTTCTTTTGTACGTTCTTGTAATACACCATGGATACTGATGGGACAGTCTTCCTCTCTAACATATGTCCAGCAAGTAGCAACAGAGCTACCATCTGCTCCAAATGGTTGTCTTAGTTGCAACACTTTCTTAGATATATTAGATTATTTAAACCAAGGTTGTTGCAGGGGAGGTTTTCCATGATGCACAAGAAAGTTTCCAAAGGGCTAAAGCAATCACCGATGGCTATATCGATGATGATACACGTCGTGAAGACGAGTCTCCCTGCTCTGCGACAAACTGTTTCAGAGTTTTTCCAGCGAGAATGGAAAATAGAACGAACAGATTTCTCACGCCACCTCCAGTTCGTGGTCCAAATAAAAGAAGGAAAATAACGAGGTCCCTTTGTTTTGATAACGATATTGATTATTTACCTGAAGAAGATGACACTCAAACTCTTGAGATACTCTCTCAGTCATCTGATGCAAGCGACTCTGAAGACACACTGGAACCTACTCTTTACAAGGACGTGCTAATTTTGTTTCGGTTTAATGACCGTGACCTCCCATTTACGCTGAAGGACATAATCATGTCTGATTTGAGATTGCTTACCCTACTAGAGGCTGGACTTCCATCTTGGGTCCTCTTCCTTCAGTCGTACCCTGTCTTTAGCCATATTTATCGTCCTTGGATGTGCCCTTTGGCCAGAACTCTTTATGTTGTTGTATCAATCATCACCGTCCTCATTGGGTTCTATGACTTGTACAAAAACGTACCCCTCTTGAAGGCAACGGCCTCTGGCTTGTTCGGGCCTTTCTTTGACTGGATAGAAACATTGGAAATGATCTCAAGAATTAAGTATTTGGGAACAATGTTGTTTCTTCATAATTTTCAGAAGGCTCTCAAGTGGTTTCTAACTGTCCCGCGCACTCTACCCGTTCAGCTCTTTCATTCATCATAGTGCCACTGTCGGGACCTCTCATTGACTTACTGGAGCTCTTCGTTCCTCTTTGGACTGTGCTTTGGAAGTAACGGCAAGCTTCTTGTCGGTGTTTTGGACGTTGTTCGAGTCTTGTTGGGGTTGAGCGGTAAATATTTAATTTCGGGTCAGCGGTAGTTGTTTTGGACCCGCGACAATTTATCGGGATATTAATTAAAGCCGAAATGACACGAGAGAACACCGAGATTTTTACGTGGTTCGGCCAATACCGCCTACATCCACGGAGAGACAATAGTTTTACTATATTTGAGAATATTACACCGTACAAAATAACGCTCGTGTTTAAACAAAAAAAAAACCCGAGACCCCTTACCCACCCGGGTAATGTTTTTGTACCCACTCTCAACTACCTAGTAAAAACTAAACCCGCTCTCACCCTTATCCGCCCGGACAAGATTTCTCCCTTTTTTTCTTTTCTTTCTCATTTTCTCTCTCTCACTCCACCCCTCTCTCTCTCTCCTCTCTCTCTCTCTCGTTGGAGTGGTTACAAGTGAAGCCTTCTTTCCCCTTTTATAGACTAATGTCATGGGATGATGCCAAACAAAATGCTCTCATCGCTTACATCATTGGAAGGAAGAATCAAAATGATTTCCTCCACCTCCACCACGCATGTGTGTATGAGTTGAAAAGTCAACAATTCTCCCCCCTTTTCAACATCTGCGTCTTCTTTAGAGAGCACTCCAGCGAATCCGAGAATGAGAGTAACCCGTCCGTAATTACCACGAACATCCATTGGCCTTCCTTGTACCAGCTACACATATCCGAATCAAGAATTCAGGTCCTACCAACTTGATTCATCCGCGGCCAATCCTATGTGCAGCTGCCGAACCGACTCTACCCGTCGATTCTGAAGAGGGACTTCGACGCAACCTCTTCTCCAGCAGGACTTTTCTTCTCACGATCGTCTGCCTTTCCACCACGCGCGCGCGACTTTCGTGAACCCATCGAAGTCTGAGTATTATATACCATACTCACGTCCAGACGATACAAACCTTTGCACTCTTCTCCCTTTGGTAGGACCATTTCCACCATGTGTGATTTCCAGACTCCCCCTGCTATGAAAACCCCATAGCCCTGGAATCTGACTGGCTCGAGAATATTAAAAACTACGCAACTTTGGGACAACGTCACACCACCCAAAATGCATATTGCTCCGTCAACCATTTTGATCTTCCCCGTTCCAACACACCGAACAACACAACGATATCTATCAGCCCATGGAGATCGAAAAAAACCGTTCGCAATTTCCAGAACGCATCAAAATATTCTCTTGGAGCAAACCCAAATTTAATATCCTTTTTCCTGAGAACGAGCGCCATCATTAGAGACTGTGAGAACGTCTCTAAGATAAACCGTGTGCTACCTCCGTTGTGGAATTTTTCTAGCCGCTTGTCCTTCTTCCTCCAAGTCGGACAATTTCTCCTTATGTGTCCCGGCTCACCACACTGTAGCATCACATGCCCTTCCCGCCACCTAGATTTGGACCTGCTGCTGTCTCCAAATCCCCTGGCGTATCACCTTCCTCTATGATTCACTCTGAAAAATAGTCAACGCCCGACTATCACCATAATTTGACCGCCTTCTCTTTTCTTGCTCCAAAAGAGTTGACTCCACCATCCACCGTTTGCACCGTCTCGTACTGGATGGTTGTGATCAAATTATCACCAGAATTAGGAAGCGAGGTAAGAAGCAACAGGGCCTTACTTCTTCCTCTCCGACACATCATGACCCCAAAATTTTCGTCATTTACTCCGACATTTTCTCGTCTCCCATCAAAGCTTATCACCCAGCTTTGACAAATGAGCACATCCTTCACTCTTCTCTGCCGCAGAGTGAAACCTCCCGCACCAGCACACTGTCGCACTTTGCTGTCATCCGTCGCTATTATCCTTGCAGAGATTCAACAGCCCGGCCCAAATAGTACTGATCAGATATTTCCCCAAGAAAGGCTAACGACCTGCCTCACAGCACTATTGCCATAACTCGCCAAAACTGCACCGCCGCACAAGCTCTGCCCGACACCGAGCATCTCATCAATGATAGCCATCTTGTACAATTATTTCTTCAGCACAAGGCATCACCTCATTGAACCTAGCTCTGACACTGGCTCCCCCCGATCGATAATCCCTTCTGATATCTTTTCTGATGTGGAAGATCAGACACAGCTGCAACCACAGAGCATACTCAGAATACCAGCAGGGTTTGGCTCTGATACCACTTGTTGGGGTTGAGCGGTAAATATTTAATTTCGGGTCAGCGGTAGTTGTTTTGGACCCGCGACAATTTATCGGGATATTAATTAAAGCCGAAATGACACGAGAGAACACCGAGATTTTTACGTGGTTCGGCCAATACCGCCTACATCCACGGAGAGACAATAGTTTTACTATATTTGAAAATATTACACCGTACAAAATAACGCTCGTGTTTAAACCAAAAAAAAACCCGAGACCCCTTACCCACCCGGGTAATGTTTTTGTACCCACTCTCAACTACCTAGTAAAAACTAAACCCGCTCTCACCCTTATCCGCCCGGACAAGATTTCTCCCTTTTTTCTTTTCTTTCTCATTTTCTCTCTCTCACTCCACCCCTCTCTCTCTCTCTCCTCTCTCTCTCTCTCGTTGGAGTGGTTACAAGTGAAGCCTTCTTTCCCCTTTTATAGACTAATGTCATGGGATGATGCCAAACAAAATGCTCTCATCGCTTACATCATTGGAAGGAAGAATCAAAATGATTTCCTCCACCTCCACCACGCATGTGTGTATGAGTTGAAAAGTCAACAGTTCGAGTCCACTTTTACGCTGATAGGGGATCTAATAGAGATTTTGTTTTTGCCTCTGTGGTATGCCTTGGTGGTGTTGTGGAATATTGGTAAAGCATTAATCTTGTCACAGAATATCCAACATTATGTATTGTTTTTTCACTATCGAAGATTTATGTGCTCTATTTTTTCTTGCAGCTGCATCTGTAATATACCCTCTATTCTGGATCCTGTGGGAAATTCTTTATGCTCCATTTCGGCTGGTCCTTGGGCTTTGTGGCTTTGTTTCGTTTTTGTGCAGATTCGTGTACGATATAGGCGGAGATCTTTGGCTACTTCTTAGTGGCATTTTGAATATCACCAGAGAGGTCGAGTCAACTGTGGGCTCCCACGAGATCTCGATGTGGCGCGCTCTTTGGAACGACCTTTTCTCCCATGTAAATTGAATTTTTTTCCTATTGATCTCAGATTTGTGATAGAAGCTCATAATTTTCTTACATTAATGACACTTGGTCTTCTTTTACCAGATCTTCCGTGCTCTTCGTAGTATCCTTAATGGTTTCGTGGCTTTCTTCGCTGCTTGCAACAGACACCGCCTCAGGTAAATATCAGTTCCATATTTCTTCAGTGTAGGTGGATTGATTCTGCACAGTTTTCGTTACCATTTTCCAGTTTTGCTCCGAAAATCTACCTTTCATGTTAACATTTTAAATTGTATTGAACCCATTTCTTTCAAAGGATACATAAGAATATGATTAAACAAATTCTCCAATGTTCTATACAACAGCATCTACAATCACATGAAGGAGTTATTACGGAGATTATCACATGCAACCAGTAGGAGAGGACAAGCGGCCGAGCACAATAGTCAAAGTGTACAGATGAATGTAACGCATACTCCTCCACTAACCGTAAGTCGTTCAAAGCCATCCTTATACCCTTATATAGCCGTCTTATCGATACTACGTAGAGAAAAAGTATCTTTGTATTCATGTTCTTTATTTTTTCGTTTGCTTGATTCTGCAATGCAGCCAAGGGCTGTTAGTAAAGAGTCACCTCGGCAGATGAAGCAGGCGAAGAGCATATGATGAAATCCATTTGAAGGTAGTGTTGTAGAACAGAAGCGGAATAGCATAATCTGTATATACATACCATAGAAGAAGCCTGCGTACAGTAATAATATTCAAGATGGATCAAGTACAGTGTAGATGAGGGTACAGGAAAGCTCTTGGGATTCAGTGCTTAATTTTTATTTTTTTATTTTTTTTTTATTTATTATTTTTTTTTTTCATGTGTTCGTTAGTTCCCATTCCCATCATGTTTGGGTTGCCCATGTTGATTGATCACCAATATGATGTTTGAGGAATATATTCATGGCTCGATTTTGCTTACGTCTTGTATTTTGTTGGTAATCAAATACGTTTCTCTCAAACCCAAAATCATTCAGTGAAGGCCAACCAACATGCTTTAGTAAAAAAGAAAAACAAGCTTTGTAAGATCAAATTCATCTCTTAACCACCAAACTATATGAATAAACGTGAAGCACAAACATGGCATTCATCTTTCCAATCTCTCATGTAAAACTCACCTTCGACTAATAGAACGATACCCTTTTGAGCTCAGTTTTCATCAAGAACCATCCATGGTGACGTCGTTGACAGAAGGATTATTAGCCCTCTCTGCCTGAGAAACAGCTCCAAAGGTGAACCCTTGAGGCGGCGTGTCGATAAGAAATGAGGAGAATATCGGCGTACGAGCAGTGTTGAATGTCGGGATTTGAGTTGCTGGGCGTCGAAAAACCGAAGCTGAAAATAGAAGAAGACGATGATAAACCTGTTGGGAAGGTGGCGTTTGTATTCTCTATTGCAGCACCGAATATCTTCTGCTCGAATTCTTGCAGTTGTCGATATATCTCTGAAGATAAACAGATGTAGGAATTCAGATATATGATTCATAAACTTTTCTTTCACTATAATCAAAATCTCCACACAAAAAAAAAACCTAGAAGATTGAAGAGGGGTAATGTTAGCCATACCTTCGTTTAATTCAACTGATGGACGTCGTTCTTTAACCCATTGATAACTCTGAGCGAATCTCCAGCCTTTGCTTTTCATCAAGAATGATATTACTATTGCAGGAGACCTTACAAAAGAACACTTACAAGGGTTAGGGATAAATTTATGTCCTTACAAGGCATAGGGAGATCAATCCATAGTTTCTTATCATTAGAAAAAAAAATGTCTTAATTTTCTGCCCGGGCTCTCACTCGAGGGGGCATTAGCAATCTAGGGACAGAAATTGTGAGAATGATAAAAGAAATACTTCAACAAAATAGTAACCTGCTTTTTCCGGACATGCAGTGCACAAGAATCCGAGCACGGTCTTTTTCACACTGCTCTGCACCGACCGAGCCAACATAAGTTTGTTAAAATATGGGAAAATGAGTAACGTCCTAAGAACAATGAGACGAGTATTTTTTCCAGAAAAGACATGTTAAAACATAACCAAACAAAACTGATGACAGTCTATGAAGAATACAAGATGCTTATAATAAAAAGGCCAATTACTTCTTCGAGTGAAGGAAGCCTCACCTAGAAATTGGATGGCATCATCGAATGGCAATTTCTGGTCGTACTGAGGACAGAGATAAGTAAATGAGTTTTTGTACAGGTTTTGACATTCTGGTACAACCTGCATGTACAATGTTTATGTTAAAATCTGCAAAAGGCTTCCTTTAGAGAGCCATACAAAGTGTAGCACATAGAATTATGATCTCAAATATCAGAGATGGCAGAGCGAATAAACCATATAATTGAAAGGACCATCCTCGTATGAGCATAAAAGATGACACGTAAACAAGAAATTATACTTGAAAACACAGTTTAACAAGTCATGGCAACACATGGAATAGGAATATACATTGCCTATTTGATAGGAAAATAAAGACAAGATGAGAATTCGGCTGGCAAAGTCTAGCTTGTCTGGCGATCTTGAACCACAAACCAAATCACCAATACAAAGTTCAAGATTTCTAGATAAACCTCTTCTAGAGACAATGCTTCACTCACAGATTCAACTAATTAGAGAGACAAAATTGCATAAGTAGGCAAATGAATGAAACCCAAACAAGTAAAAGTTACTCTCATATTCACCAGCTAAAAAAACATGAAATCTGCACTCAAGCTGAGTCAGCTCATCTAGCAACCCAAGATAACAAAAATTCAATCCCACCAATTCGATTCTTGACCAGACCAAGTAAATTACTGAATAAACACCAACTAGAATAAGAGGGAAAAAGGACCGACTTGAAATTATAAATTCAGATATCATTACATTGAGGACATGCGTGATGCCCTGAGCCTTGAGAAGCTCCAGCCCTTGCAGCGTTGTCATAGCTTCCCAGGTAGAGGAATTCGGGAAGGATCTCGGTTGGAAACGCGCTGACTTGCGCCGCAGGCGCAGGCAATCTGTCCGACTTTCGGTGGCCGCAAATGCTGCAAATCTCCCATTCCTCGTACTTGTGGTAGTGTCCGCAAATACCGCAAGGGTTTTCCCTCTCCCTTTTCCTCATGATTAATGGCGACGATAATATGATGACGATGATGTTTGATGCTAAATTGATTTGTCGATCGAGATTCTGGATCGAATCAATTCACAACTACGTCAGCTGGGTTTTCGACCAGATTGATTTCCCCGAAGATTTTCAACTGAGTTTTTCAGATTCTTGATGGGTTTGATTGATTGAACATTTGTTGAAGCCGTCCCAAAAGGTTGTATACATCCGTGTGAATCTGATCGAGCAAAGTTTTGCAGAGCAGACTCTGTATCTATATATGGTGGGACTGATAATATTGTACATAGTATTCATTTCTCCAAAGATTAATTTCGATGACTTAAAGTATTTTAACTAATTTAATGGAATCTTACTTAGCTAATTATTCAATTAAAGTTAAAAAGATTTAATTTTTTAACGCAAATTCTATGTTACTTCCATTCCATGATTCATGCCAATTCATGTTCAAAATTTCGATTTTTGAGTTAAGTAATTTGAATTTCTTTTTTTAAATTGATCTTTACAGAATCCACTAGAGATCATAAAGATTAAATCTTTACTGGATTATCGATACGCCCATGTGAAGAATTGGGACGGGTTTCAAGATTTTGAGTTTAAATCTGAATTTATGTGACAAGAATGATCTTTGTTAAGATATTTACTAGGTCAATATTTCTCCGTAATTAGAAAGGTAATATTATCAGAACAATGGTCCAAGAATAGCAATTGAACCGTTAGCGTCTTGAATTGGAAACATTAACCACGTCGTCGTTTTGAGGATTCTTTATTGGGTTAATTTTTTTTTTTTGGTCCCCTAAGTTAGGTGGGGTAGCATTCTTATGACATATAACTTATGGGTTGGCAATTTATGCCCAATATCTTTCAAAATTTGGCAATTTATAGACAATCCCGTTGGAAACCCTAATTTTTATATCACGTGACCCGCACGTGGGGCGATTTTAAATCGGAATTCTGACGTGGGAACGGGATTGCTGACATCACGCGTGGGGTAATTTAACACGTCATTAAAAAATATACGCGTGGCGCCACGTTAGATAAATAAGCAATGCCATGTTGGATAAATAAAAAATGAAAAAAAAATAAAGAAACAAACAAAAAGAAAAAAAAATGAATTTTTGTCCTAGGTCACCTTGTAATCCCGACAAGAGTGGAATCGGCGACCTGGGTTTTCTCAGTCCATGAAGTCCTCAAACACGCTGGTCTGCTACAGTGGCAGTACAAACAACTTTGGATGGAGGACATTATTACACTCCCCTCGCAAGCCCTAAATCGCAATTGAAAAAAAAAAATCGTGGGATGAGAGCGAGATTCACAGCAAAAAACGTGGCGAGTTCAAATCAACACTTTGTGGGTGTGTTGATTTGGGGGAATTTTTCTCCAACGGGATTGAAAAGTGAGAGGGTTTCGATCTTTGAAGTGTGGTGAAAGAGGAATGATTTCTCACGTAATTCTTTTTCTTTTTGTTTCTTTCTTTATTTTTCTTTATTTTTTTATTTATCCAACGTGGCGCCACGCACATATTTTTAATGACGTGTTAAATTACCCCACGCGTGATGTCAGCAATCCCGTTGCCACGTCAGAATTCCGAGTTAAAATGGGCCCACGTGCGGATCACGTGATGTAAAAATTAGGGTTTCCTACGGAATTGTCTATAAATTGCCAAATTTTGAAAGATATTGGGCATAAACTGCCAACACGTAAGTTACATGTCCTAAGAATGCCACCCCCCCTAAAATAAGGGACCAAAAAAAAAATTAACCCTTCGTTATTACTCTTTCCTGATTTCCTTCATCAATTGAGCGTTTTTAACTTTTTTCGTGGGTGAGGTTTTTTACGTTTCTATTTTCACAGTTTTATTGTTAATCGAATTTGTATTCCATAGTGCTTTCGATCAACTTTGATAGTGGTAGCGTTTCCAGATTATAATCATCGTTGCTATCGGCCAATGCGATTATTTTGAGGACCGTTCGACTGCTTTGTTTCTTGTGGTTAGTTAATTGTGGGATCAGTAATTGTAGTTTTTCACGTTTGTTCTACTTTTTTGATCGGCCTTGATTTTTTTTTTTTTAAAAAAATTGGCCTTGGCAATGAATTACAGCCCATCCTCTTACACATATAGTGATGGGGTTGATGGATACCAAACAAAGCTGTTTTTTCCTATACAGTCGTACCTCTCATAGCATCAATGGGTGTATGGGCGGTGGGATTAGATCTACGTTTCAGCAGAAGTCTTATGGATTATCGAATGGGCCATTAAATGGAGGGTGTTGGGTATGATCGGCAACAATATTCCCACGATGAGTTGCGCTGAGGCTAACGAAGCCTATTTCTCTGGTGGGAACAACTCGAGACTAGTTCAGCAGCAATCCAATCGAAAACGACGGGCGTTATTTCATGGTATGATCTGCGTGTAATCATGATAATGTACACGTTTCTCCCTAATGTATGACTATAATTGTTCACTGTTTGTTCGTGTTGCTTCCTTACGTCTAGTGTCCTCCCTGGCAGGCAATGGAAGTGGAATAGTTACAGCTGATAATTCAGAAATGTATGTTCCTTGCATATCTTCTTCGATGTACATGCAATCCATGGAAAGGGCAAACGCTCCACTGATGACGAGTCATCGCTCGAATGTTAGTCCATCTGTGAGGCAAACTTCTGATCAGATGGAGCAGCGTTTGCATGTCGTGAAACAGGAAAATGATCTTGGCATCCAAGATGTGATGGTGCATGAATCAGAAACCAAAAGGGCAAACTGAAGCTCGGCTCAGCAGTTTGTGCATAGAAGAACCGATCATCGTAGAAACAAGTGGAAGCAATGCATTTAGTCAACATCGTAGCATTGAGCATGAGTGTCAGTACAGAAACCAACAGAGATGGCTTTTGTTCTTGTGGCACGCTCGTCGATGCCCATATTCAGAAGGAAAATGCTGTGAGCCTCGATGCTTAAGCGTTCAAGGGCTGCTGAAGCATATGGAGGGTTGCAAATCGCCCCAGTGCCCACAGCTCCGATGCCGTCAGTCTAGGATTCTAATCGATCATCACAGGAAATGTCGCAGCATCGATTGCCCAGTTTGTATCCCCGTCAAGAATCATCTCCGAAGGCACTTGAAGAGAGTTGCTTGTTCTGATGCTGCTACTAAACTCTCTGTAAGCGCTGAAGCCATTGAGGATCTACAGCCCTCTGCCAAGCGCATGAAGGTTGAGGAAAGTCCACGGTCTGTTTTCGGAAAATGTGAAACTTCTGTTCCTCTGATCTATCCTACGAATGAACCTCCTCGACTAACTGACCAACATTCTGTGGAGAGCGATGGTTCTCATCATATTGCAATGAAAGCCAAAGTTACTGAAGTAAAGGTGGAAAATCATGGATATGTTGAGCAGCTGATGATGTCTGACGGTGTCGAGAAGATGGAGGACTGCTTGGGAAAAGCTGACGTGAGAGTGACAGAAAACAATCATTCTGTTTCAGAAATCGTTAGAAGCGAAGTGGAAATGGTGGTTCAGGCTAAGACTGAAAAGGCCTCGGAGGCTCAAGAGGTTGGGAGCAAATCTGAGAAACCGAAAGTAACGGGAGTCTCATTGACTGAACTGTTTACCCCCGAACAAATACGACAGCATTTAACGAGTCTTAGACAGTGGGTAGGCCAGGTGAGTTTTTATGGAGTTTTTTTATGCTTTCCTATTACCAAGCCAAGCAAGCCATGGTTGTAATCTTATTTTTATTGTGTCGCAGCGCAAGGCAAAAGCAGAAAAGAACCAGGCAAGGGAGAATTTTCAGAGCGAAAATTCCTGCCAGTTATGTGCTGCTGAGAATCTCACGTTCGAACCGCCCCCAATCTACTGCGCGCCGTGTGGAGCTTGCATTAGGAAGAACGGCGGGTATCATACTGTGGGTGACGCCCGACATTATGTTTGTACTAAGTGCTGGAGTGAGGCTCGTGGGAATACCATCTCTGTTGATAAAATTGCCATTCCAAAGGCTAAGATGACTAAGATTAAAAGCATTGTAGAAACGAATGAACCTGTAAGCCTCTTTTCCTTGTCCGAGAGCATTATACATCATTGTATATGGAGTAATCCTATGGTTTCTTATACATGTTTTGCAGTGGGTTCAATGCGATAAATGCGAAGTATGGCAGCATCAGATATGCGCATTGTTCAACAGTAGGAGAAACGAAGGGGGGGAAGCTGAGTATACATGTCCAAACTGTTGTCTCAAAGAGATAGAAAGAGGAGAAAGATTTCCATTACCTCAAAGTGCCGTTCTTGGAGCAAAGGACTTGCCTCGATCGATTCTGAGCGATCACGTGGAGAAGCGGCTACTCGCTAAGCTAAAGCATGAAAGGCAGGAGAGGGCAAGGCTTCAGGGAAAAAGCTACGACGAGGTGATAATTTATTTTCTTTCTGTAAAATGATCTAATATATGTGTGCATGGCGTTTCTTCTAACGAATCTCGTTGATTTCCTAGGTTCCTGGAGCCGAATCGCTTGTTGTAAGAGTAGTATCATCCGTAGACAAGAATTTGGAAGTAAAACCACGATTTCTTGAAAGTCTCCAAGCAGAGAATCATCCCAGGGAGTTCCCCTATAAATCTAAGGTGTGCCATGATTATTCATTCACATGAGCCTTTGGTCTGCTTCAAATATATAATTCCAATGTTCTCTTTTCATCTTTTCCAGGTTATATTATTGTTCCAAAACATCGAAGGCGTAGAAGTATGCCTATTCGGCATGTTCGTCCAAGAATTTGGTTCTGCATGTGAGCAGCCAAACCATCGACGAGTCTACCTCTCTTTCCTGGACTCCATCAAGTACTTCAGGCCAGACGTCAAAACTTCTAACGGAGAGGCTCTTCGAACGTTTGTGTACCATGAAATACTGGTAAGAATCTCCTCTTACTCCCCTTCCTCTTGAGAATTGCTATGGCAAAGTTTTTCTATTTTTTTTTCAAAGTTTGACCATGATTTGTTTCTTGGTTCAAGATTGGATACTTGGAGTACTGCAAAATGCGCGGTTTCACTAGCTGCTACATATGGGCTTGCCCCCCGCTGAAGGGCGAAGACTACATTCTGTATTGCCACCCAGAAAATCAGAGGACGCCGAAATCCGATAAACTTAGGGAGTGGTGAGCTTCGTTTCAAGGCTATTATTAAAACGTGTAAAAATTTCATGCTGTAATTTTCTATAACAAAAAAAGATGCTTGGTTTGAGACAAGTAATGCACTCTGTTTTCAGGTATCTGTCCATGTTAAGAAAGGCCTCGACTGAAAACATTGTGGTTAAGCTTACCAATCTGTACGACGATTTCTTCGTATCGACTGGGGAATGCAAGGCGAAGGTAACCCCGCTCGCCTGCCATACTTCGACGGAGATTATTGGCCAGGCGCCGCCGAGGACATGATTGACAAGATGGAACAAGAAGGAGATGAAAGCAAACGAAATAAGGGCGTGACTACGTCTAAAAGGAGCATCGCAAAGAGATCTTTCAAGTCATCTGGGCAGATCGATCTTTCTGGGAACGTAACGAAGGATATGCTCTTACTGCACAAAGTAATCCCTTTTTTCTGTTTCTTGCAGAGTTCAGTTACCTCATATTATACGTCGTTTTAGAACTTTACGGTTTTCGGCCTCTTTCTTTCTTCGTCAGCTTGGGCAGACAATATTGCCGATGAAAGAAGACTTCATCATGGTTCACTTGCAGCACCAATGTGCTCACTGCTGCATACTCATTGTGTCTGGGAATCGATGGGTTTGCGGGCAATGCAAAGATTTTCAGCTTTGCGATAAGTAAGGTTTCTACTCGTTATCAGTTTACATTCAGGAAATAATATAATCGCATGGCTCATTATATCAGGTGCTACGACTCTGAGCGAAAACGCGAGGGAGGAGAGAAACATCCCATTCACCAAAAGGAGAAGCACAAACTCTACCCCGTAAGTCGATAGATTACTGATTTTGACCGACATGTTTTTCGCCTGCTTTTCTTCTCATTTGGAGTATAAATACCTTCGCAGATCGAAATCGCTGACGTCCCCGAAGATACAAGAGACAAAGACGAAGTCATAGAGAGGGAATTCTTCGACACGAGGCATTCTTCCTCAGCCTATGTCAGGGAAATCACTACCAATACGACACCCTTCGACGAGCCAGCACTCGTCGATGATGGTCCTCTACCACCTACACAACCCTACTTGCCCTGCCTTTGTGACCACTTGCTTCGTTTGTCGCCTCGATATCGAGCCCGGCCATGGTGGCTGGCGGTGCGAGGTTTGCCCTGACGTTTGCAATTCATGCTATGTTAAGGGCGGGGAAAGTGCCCATCCTCATAAGCTGACGAAGAATCGATCGAACGAAGGGCAGATTGCGAAGCTAGGAAACTGCGTGTTAAGCAGGTGACTTGGAGTATTAGTCGAAATGCCACTGAGTTTATAAGTATTCTTGGGCTAACGGTACTTTTATTTTGACCATTTTTAAGCTGAGGAAAGTGCTCGAGTTGCTGGTCCATGCTAGTGCATGCCCTTCTCGGCTATGTCAGTATACAAACTGTCGTAAGGTGAAGGGGCTTTTTCGTCATGGCATGAGCTGCGATAAGCGTACGGTCGGCGATTGTGTGCTGTGTAAGAGAATGTGGAATCTACTACAACTCCATGCTCGGGCGTGCAGAGAATCGCAGTGCTCTGTTCCTCGGTGCAGGTGTGTTGTACCTTCCTTTTAGAAATTCACCTTCGAAATCTTACAACAACCTTAACTTTTTGTTGGGCTTAATATGAATTCTCAGGGACTTGAGGGAGCACATGCGAAGGTCTCAGCAACAGTCTGAGTCGAGACGAAGAGCTGCTTTCAATGAAATGACGACGACGAGGCTTGGTGCTGAGCAATTCTCACTTAGTGGTGTGATCTGATGTTACGTGAAGTTGTAGATATATGCATAAATATAATCAAGAAAGAGAGAGAGAATGTGAGAGTTCTCCATTATCAGAATTCAATAAAGGAAAATCTGTTGTTTTTATATTTTGAGAATAATCGATTTCTGTGAGGATGAACAATTAATTTGGTGAGGAACGAGTTTTGTTTGTGGGAAGAGCTGAGAAACTTATTTCATCGGAGGAACAAAAGTCTTTTTTCTTGTCTTTCTTACATGCACACCACGTTAAGCTTTTCTCTCATTTTTTTCTCTCCACTCACGTACATTTATTGGCTTACTCCCACGGCACTATGTGCCTTTTTTTCTTTTTCTGTACTCACCCACTCACAGCTCCACACACCCACACTTCAGATGCACATATATATATATAGGTACATATTACACATGATAAGGCCAAGACGATAACTATGAATTAAATGCACATCATGGCGCATATCTCTCCTTTTGCGGCTATAATATTTCCTTGTTTGTTTTTTTCTTCTTTTTCCCAATCCATAGTCTTCCATGGTGGCTGTAGATTCATGCGTGATCTTCTTGTATGTCTTTATATGTTTGTAGTCAATAATACTTGGGCATTGGGATTAGTCAACAAATTTCCCCCTTAATCTCAATGCCTCGGATCTTTCGTCATTCCTTAAACTTAACTCTTTTTCGTGTATCATACGTTGCGGCTCGCCACTTGGCGTCAATAATTGTCTTCGTGATTATCTCCATATTTGTCATCCAGCCGCACTCGCCAGTTATTAGATAGTTGAGTGCGTCGGCGACATTACCGTAGACGACCATTTTTTCTATTTCCTTAGTTTTGTCGTCTACCTTCATCCGCGCTTTAGTGATGAAAACCAACTTCCTTTTATCGTATTCTTTCAACTGCATGACTGCGTATTCGTCGATCGCATCATCAACCACATGCAGAACTTCGTAGCACTTCTTCATCGGGCTTTCGAAGTGTAGGAAGATATCTTTAGCCTTTTGGCTTTCGTCGGTGCTATAATAAATATAGGGATGTTTTTCTTCTATCTTCGGGACGTAGCCCGTCAGGCTCGTCAGCTCGTCCAGGCTCATCAGCTCGTCGCTAGCATCTGGCGCGTCGAATTTTTCGTACTCCTTAACAAGCTTCTTCTCATTCATCTCCTCCATGGTGGCGACTATGTAATGCTCTGTCTCGTTGTTCACGAACGTATCACTTTTCCTGAATTTATTTGCGACCTTCTCCATGACCTTTGCACGGTCTTTGTCGTGCCCAATATCCGCGGGCGTGTCGCTTGGATCCTTAGCTCCGGATCGCTTGGCCTTCCTTGGCATCTCCATGGTCTCCTTCGTTTGTACGTCAGTCGCCTCTTTGGTCACGAGCTCATTGATCTTATTGACGACCACTTCCGCGACTTCTTTGCGGTTTTCGTCGTTCTCTTTTTTCTTCAGTTTTTGGTTATCGTCTATCAGCTCAGGGTCTTCCTTGGTCGTAGTCGCGATATCGTCCACCTTTAATTTTTCGGCGAGCTTGTACTTGTCGTTGCTTCGATTTTTCAACTCGTTCATGTAGGCCTCAAGGCTGTCTCTCGCCTTGATCCACTGCTTCACCTCATTAGCTTTCTCACGTACCTTTTCCTCGTGAGTGTGGTTTTTGTCGGTAGGACTGACCTTGATAGGTTCTCCAGTCATTTGTTTAGCGACTTTTCGATCAACATGTCGCAGGACCTTCGTCGTGGCTGCGTCGGTCGTCTCTTTCACGCAGCGCTCCTGGTTCTCTCTTCGCATGGCTTCTTCAACATGCTGGGGAGTTGGCTTATTTCTCGTCTCTTCTCCGGCATCAATACCGTTCTCGGCTATCGTGTTGTATTTCTCCGTGGCTTTCTTATTCGCCTCGTGAATTTTATCTTTAGCTTCGTCCGATGACGTATGCATGGCGTCGTCGATCATGTTCTTTATCTCATCGGCATTCTGCAATGTCTTCGCGTCGATTTCCTCGACTTTCTCAGGTGGTTGTCGTGGCGGCGTCTCTTCGACCGCGTTCTCTTTCTCGAGCTTTGAGGGCTCCTCCTTGTAGGAAGGTTCCGTTGGTGGAGTGGTGGTGGATACTTCATGAGCGATATTTTCTTTTATCACTTCAACGACTGCTTCAGTCGTCTTCTCTTCTTTCACGGCCTTTTCGGCCTTTGGAGATTTTTTCTCCTCTTCATCACCATCGGCTTTCATCTTTGATGATTCGCCTTCTTCTTTTTCCATCTCGGGTTTTTGTGGTTCGTCATTTTTCTTTTCAACCACTGGCTCGGCGTGATCTTTATCACGCTTACTCTCCTCGTCACGAGCTACTTTTTCTCGTACGGGTTCGCCTTCAACGTTCTTGCCGTCCTCATTCGTCGTTGCAAGTTCGCCCTGTTTTTGTGGCTGAACTTGGTTGGTGTAATCGGCGTCTTTCTTGTATGCTTTCTCCAACAGATCCCAGGCTTTCTTGGCTTCTCTCGTTGCGCCTATGGCTCCGAAACCGGTAAGATCTAACGCCTCTAAGATGAGAAGGCGCGCGAGACCATTTTCTCTCACGGCGGCTCCCAACGTCTTCCGTTGCGACTTTGTATACTTCGTCGTATCTGGTGAAAATCCATCTTCGATTATTTCCCATAAGCCTTGCGATTTGAATAGAGCTCTCATTTCGACGCTCCACCTTGCGTAGTTATTTTCGGTGAGTTGCGGGATTAACATGTGGGTAAATAATATCAGCTTCGACACCATCGGCACCATCGGCTCGGTCGGCTCTGGCGATATCATCGGTTCTGACTCTCGCTCCGCCGGTACTGGCGATACCATCGGCTCTGATACCATTTTGTTGTTTTTATATTTTGAGAATAATCGATTTCTGTGAGGATGAACAATTAATTTGGTGAGGAACGAGTTTTGTTTGTGGGAAGAGCTGAGAAACTTATTTCATCGGAGGAACAAAAGTCTTTTTTTCTTGTCTTTCTTACATGCACACCACGTTAAGCTTTTCTCTCATTTTTTTCTCTCCACTCACGTACATTTATTGGCTTACTCCCACGGCACTATGTGCCTTTTTTTCTTTTTCTGTACTCACCCACTCACAGCTCCACACACCCACACTTCAGATGCACATATATATATATAGGTACATATTACACATGATAAGGCCAAGACGATAACTATGAATTAAATGCACATCATGGCGCATATCTCTCCTTTTGCGGCTATAATATTTCCTTGTTTGTTTTTTTCTTCTTTTTCCCAATCCATAGTCTTCCATGGTGGCTGTAGATTCATGCGTGATCTTCTTGTATGTCTTTATATGTTTGTAGTCAATAATACTTGGGCATTGGGATTAGTCAACAAAATCTTCATCTCAACTCTTCACACCATTCGTTCACTCGTATTGTTACAAGAAAAAGGAAAAAAGAAGAAAAAATTAAAGGCCGGCGAATCTCTACAAGTGGTTTTAGTTCCATGGCCGGTGATGGGCCACGTTCAGATCGTCGACTTCGGCAAGCTTCTAATCGACCGCCATAAACAGCTCCGACCAAGTAAGTGTGCTGCTTTCTTTCTTCCCCCTTTCTTCTCCGATCTCAGTTACCGCAGACAAGATGCCATCCGTACACCTTCTGTGCGTGTGATTGTGCGTGAAATTTATCTCAGGGTGCTCAAATCTCGCCGTCACGGTGCTCCTAATGAAGCTCCCACACCACATCGACGCCGTGAGCAGCTCCTTCATAGACTCACTCCCTTCTTCTCCTTCCTCCTCCTCCGTCAACTTCCTCCACCTCCCGCCGACCCACCCGACCCAGAATGGAGCACCAAGACCCGCGGATACTTCCTCCACAAATTAGTCCGAAGCCAAAGGTCAAACGTCTCAGACTACCTCAAACTCCACAGACAGAGAACGGTCGCCCTAGTCACCGACATGCTCTGCACAACCATGATCCACGTGGCAGATGACCTCAGCATCCCTTCCTTCGTCTTCTTCACCTCTCCGGCGAGCTTCCTCGGCTCGATGCTCCACTTCCAAACCCTAAACGACGAGGAGGGCATGGACGTGCCCGAGCTGAGGAACTCGGATTCTGACCTGAAAGTCCCGAGCTTCGTCGAGCCGTTGCCGCCGCCGGCCCTGCCCTCGGTCCTCGTCGACAGGAGCCAGTGGCTCGGGCGGTTCCTCGGCTACGCCCACGACTATCGTAGGGCCAAGGGCATTATCGTCAATACCTTCTTCGAGCTCGAGTCGCACGCCTTGGGCTCGTTCCTTGTGGAGTCGGCGTACGGGTCCGCGGCGGTGCCGCCGGTCTATGCCGTCGGCCCGATATTGAACCGTAGCTCGTTGGAATCGAACCGTTCGAAGTCGTCGTAGGTCATCGAGTGGCTAGACGGGTAGCCGCCCTCCTCGGTTGTTTACGTGTGCTTCGGGAGCCAGGGGAGCCTACACGAGGCCCAGGTACTGCAAAATTTGTCGATGCTTTAGGCTGCGTTTGGTATGCGAAATTCGATCAGGGAAATAAAAAGGTGTAAGAGGTACAACGGTAGAAGAGCAAACAATTTTGCTCGATGCTAGAAGAGCAAAAATTCTGCATACGAAACGCAACCTTACGTCTACTGAATTGTCGACGAATGTTTCAATTTCAATATCCACAAGGGTGCGTCTGGTTATGCGGAAAATGTTACGAACCATTGTACGATACCTTTCTTGAGTCGTACAGTTACAGTCTTCGTTTTTTTCTTCTCCAGCACTAATTAACCATACCAAACGCAGCCTAAAAGTCCGAGACCTCAAAACGGAAATAAATTTTAGTTTACGATATATCGATCCCTGACAGGTAAGGGAGCTCGCACTCGGGCTCGAGCTGAGTGGGTCCCGCTTCCTATGGTCCCTACGAAGGCAGCCCTCCCCTAACGAACGAGCATCGTTCCCGACCGAGTACTCCGACCATGCCCGGGTTCTGCCCGACGGGTTCGCGGAGCGGATCGTGGGGTGGGCCCCGCAGCTCGAGGTGCTTTCGCACCCGAGCGTGGGCGGGTTCACGCACTGCGGTTGGAACTCTGTGCTCGAGGGCCTCTGGTGCGGCGTGCCTCTGGCTGTCTGGCCGCTACACTCGGAGCAGCCAATGAACGCCCGCCAGCTGGCGGGGGATTTGAGATTGGTCGTGGAGGTAACACCGAGCTATTACGAGAGGAAGTCCAGTTCGTGAAACCCTGATGAAGCAAGGTTCGCGAACTCAACGACCCCACTTGTATGAATTCACGAAACAAGGGTCGAGCAAGCCGCGAACTTCATGCAAGTTTACGAATTGAGCATGAAGTCGCGAACTAGAATTTGGCGAACTCAACAAAGTCACGAACCGAACACTTCGCGAATCAATGGAAAGGGGAGTTCGCGAACTATGAGAGGTTCGCGAACCTCATACATGTCGTGAACCTAAACTTGGCGAATCTAATCAGTTTCGCGAATCAAGCGGGGAATGAGATTGGCGAACTCATAGATTTCGCGAATTAAGAAACAATTCGCGAACTAGGAAGCAAGAACTTCATTTAGCGAATGGTATGTAATATAAAGAATTTCACGAATTAGGGTTTTCGCGGGTTGGAACAACTTGGCGAATCGAACACCTTAGATAAAAACGTTTTAAGTTTAAAAAAAAATTTTTTTGAGGAAAATAATTTTACACCAATTAAAGAGAAAAATATTCTGATTCCAATGAGCATAGGCTCTTTCAACGCCCGATCATAATTTGCCTTCCGGCGTTCCCGGAGTCCATTTTCGGAACAGGCAGATGCCATTTTTCGTAGAATTTTGGAACGAAAATTTACGTAGTCAATCGATATAATTTATAGACTGACTTTATAGCCTTTTCGTGTTTAAAGGATGAAATATTAGGAAATTCACCAGACCGGCTAGCAAGTAGCTTATGGACGAATTTTATAGACTTCACGAACTAAATAGCGAAGTAACCTCACGAGTCAATAGGGATTTAGTGAGCTATATAAGTTCGCGAATTATATGAGGCTAAGTTAATTAAGTAATCAGGTAAAAATTTACGGATTATACAAGTGTCTCGAGTCATAAGTCGAGAATTAGTTCGAAGTACTGTAGACAAGTAAACTAGATAAGGTGCTAATACCGTTATTTCGTGCTTCAGGTCGAAGCTTAGGGATTTCATCAAACCAATAATAGCAAATCTACGGACGCCAGATAAGTAGAAATCCAACTACAACACATAACCTTTGTATTATATGCTTTATGTGACTGCGTGCCTATGTGCTTACATATAATGTGCTTAAATGATATGCTTTCTCGAGGTAAGCACGTTTGGAGTCAAATTGCATTTCTACTCACATGCATACACGGTCATATGCGGGCGGGGTGTATGAGTCGAGGATGAGTATATAAAGTATCGCTTGAAAGCGAAAGATACATTGCCGATATGGGCATGTGTTGTCGACTCGCAGTTGAGTCATGGGCTGTTATTCTACCAGGGCGGCGTTTAGCGTCGTCGTAATATTATGTAAATATGTATATGTATATGGATATGCTTGGGCAATGCCCGTGGCGGTAAGGTGCAACCTGAGGGTATAAGCGACACAGGATGGAGCCCTGGTGTAGGCGACCTCAGTGTGGGCTACCAGCGTGAGCGACCGCCGGACAGTCGGGGACGACCGGGTACATATGGCGACCTAGGGGAACGATGTGCATCCTAGGATTCGGCCATCCGGCATGGACCACTGTCGTATTGTCCCTGAGGGACGTGAGCTCTTTGTGGTGCATAGTGAGATTAGCCGAGGGCCCTGAGTATGTTAGTAGGAGTGTTACATGCGTCGGCGTGGAGCGCCGTTGTGGGGAAAGGACACGTGCATTCATGCTTGATTTCTGCTTACTGAGCCTCGGTGGCTTATTCCTTTATGTTTATGTGTTGTAGGTGCGAGCGACCATGGTACGTGATCGCTTAGATGGCAAGGAAATTCTTTTGACGCTTCCAGCAGCTTTTGGGGTGGGAGTGTGCATGGATGACGACCTGTGAGGCCAGGCGCATAGGAGCTTTTTGCTGTGCCATCACAACCATCCGGAGTGATTACAAACTAGGATTAGTGTGTAATTAGAACTCAAAGAAATTCTTTTGTCGATGAAGCATTCTTTTGGCATGTGTTGGACAAAGTTCCGTTACGTAAATGAAAAATGAAAAATTTATACGCATTTTTAGTATGCTTTCCAATTGTAACTCATTAGGCACGTAGAATAATGTTACAAATAGGTAGCGAGGACAGCGGGTCCTGACAGAGTGGTATCAGAGCACAGCCTCTGAAAGTTTGCCCAGGGTGCGTGTGAGCGAGGACGAAGCACGCTGAAAGGTTAAATAGTGGTACAGAGGACCCAGACTATCAGTCCATGTGTGGTGGGCCCAACTCCACGGGTCCCGGTGGGGACAGATGCTACAGTGACACCCGGTATGGGCCGGGATGTTACAGGTGGTATCAGAGCTTCGGTCACACGTTCTGTAGACTGTCCATGCGCACACACCCAAAAGCGTGGAAGCAGCCTTGCCTGTAAGTGTTATGCTTATGTGAACTTTTGTGTTGCATAATTTATTGGCCCTAGGACCTTCAGGATAGATTAGGGACGATGGTTAGAACGAGGGGTGAGAGCAGTGATGACCAAAACAGGCGAAATACCGCCCTACTGACAATAGAGACGCAACGATCTTCCAACTAACGGAGCTGGTCCATCAACAGTCAGCACAAATCCAACAGTTGATTCAGCAAAACACTACGAATACTGGATCTACTCAAGTGGAGAGGGCTGAAATAGTCGGAGAGCGGTTCCGAAGATTGAATCCGCCGACTTTCGAAGACACAGCCGATCCGACAGCAGCTGAGGATTGGTTAAGGACCCTGGAGAGCATGTTTGTGTACAGCAGAGTCCCAGAGGCGGAAAAGGCTCTCTGCGCCGCATTTCTTTTAAGAGGAAGCGCTGGACATTGGTGGGACACCGTTATGGTGATAGAGAACCCCGCCACGATGAGCTGGGACAGGTTCAAGGAACTATTCCGGGGAAATTATCTGACGGCCCTAGTAAGAGCTCAGCGCCTGAACGAGTTTATCAACCTCAGGCAGGGGTCCATGACAGTTGCTGAATACATTCGGAAGTTCGAGCAGCTGTCCAGATTTGCAGCTAATATGGTGAGTACCGAGGCCTTGAAGATCAACCGATTTCTCGAAGGGTTGAAACCGAAGCTATACAGGGACGTGAGCATGGCGGGAGTCCAGGGAGCCACTTACGCTCAGGTGGCAGAAAGGGCCATGGTGGCGGAACAATTCGAAGCTAGAATTATTCGCGCTCAGGAGGCGAAGCGCAAGTTTGCACAAATACAAGGGGCGCAGTGGAGCGGGAGAGATCAGAAACGGCAGTTCGTACCCAAAGGTGGGAAGTAGAAGTTCCAGAACCGACCCCCACAACAACCTCAAGGGGCACTGAACAGACCTCCAAACCAGAATCAGGGAGCAGCCCCAGCCCCGAATTGCCCAAGATGTGGGAAGAGGCACATCGGCAACTGCAATGCACAGGCGAACGCTTGCTTCAGATGTGGGAAGCCAGGACACTTCGTGAGACAATGCCCTGAGGGGGCGCCAGGAAGCCAAGCAGGAGGCCAGGCAAGACCCCCGATGGTACCGGCTAGGGTGTATACAATCACCACAGAGCAAGCAGAAAACGACCCGACGGTGGTGACAGGTACCCTCCTTATCCACCAAACACCCACATGCATCTTAGTAGATTCCGGGGCGACCCACTCATTTGCATCCATTCAATATGTGATAAAACTCGGGGTAACGCCTGAACAAGCGGAATGTGAATCTTGTAGCAATCGCAAACGGGGCACCAAGTAGGACTAGCCAATTATTAAGAAATTGCCCAGTAATAGTCGGCGACAAAGAATTGCCGGTAGATTTAATAGTCATCCCGATGAACGATTACGAGGTGATTCTCGGGATGGAGTGGCTCTCAAGGTACGGAGCGGTGATAGATTGTAATCATAAGGTGGTGACGTTCAGTATAGAAGGGAAAAAACCTTTCATGTTCGAGGGAACGGACGGAAGAGGAATTATTCCTAAGATTTCGGCATTAAAGGCCCAACGACTAATCAAAGCCGGATGCGAGGCATACTTGGTGTTTGCGCTGAAGGCAGAAGAAAATTCGTCTACGAAACTTGAAGAGGTATCCGTAATTAAGGAGTTCTCGGACGTATTTCCGGAAGACTTGCCGGGACTACCACCAGACAGAGAAATGGAGTTTACAATCGACCTGGTATCAGCACCAGTGTCTGAAACCCGTACCGGTTAGCACCAACCGAGCTGAAGGAGCTGAAGGAACAGATAGAAGAAAGATGGCTCAACGAGGTGCATCAGTTTTATTTGTGCGGAAGAAAGATGGCTCAATGAGGCTGTGTATAGACTACCGAGAGTTGAATAAGGTAACGATCAAGAACAAGTATCATCTGCCAAGAATAGATGATCTTTTCGATCAACTACAAGGTGCCACAGTATTCTCTAAGATAGACTTGCAATCGGGATACCATCAGCTGAAGATTCGCAAAGATGATATTCCTAAGACGGCGTTTAGTACCAGATACGGGCACTTGAATTTCTAGTCATGCCTTTCGGGCTGACTAACGCGCCATCAGCTTTATGGACCTAATGAACCGGGTGTTCAAGTCTTATCTGGACAAGTTTGTGATCGTATTCATAGACGATATCCTTATTTATTCAAGAACGAAGGATGAACACGAGGAGCACCTGAGGATAGTGCTTGAGACACTGCGGGAAAAGCAGTTGTACGCCAAATTTAAAAAGTGCGAGTTTGGCTGGACCAAGTCGCTTTCTTGGGACACATTGTCTCTGGAGCGGGAATTTCAGTGGATCCAAGCAAGATCGAAGCCATCAGCAACTGGCCACAATCAACCGATGTGACAGAAGTACCTTCCTCGGCTTAGCAGGCTACTATAGGAAATTCATAAAGGATTTTTCGAAAATAGCCTCAACACTGACAAAGTTGACGAGAAAGAATACACCATTTCATTGGAGCGAGGAATGTGAACAGAGCTTCCAAGAGCTTAAGAGACGATTGACTACAGCCCCAGTCCGATACCGTCAGGAACCGGGGGATTCTCAGTTTACAGCGACGCTTCGAAAAACGGATTAGGATGCGTGCTAATGCAGGACGAGAATGTAGTGGCCTATGCTTCACGACAGCCGAAGGAGTATGAGAAAAACTACCCCACGCACGACCTAGAGCTAGCAGCTGTGGTCTTTGCTCTCAAGGTATGGAGGTACTACCTATACGGAGAAAGGTGCGAAATCTACACCGACCACAAGAGTTTAAAGTACTTCTTCACCCAGAAAGAGCTAAATATGAGACAGAGAAGGTGGCTAGAATTAGTGAAGGACTATGACTGTGTGATCAACTACCACCCAGGGAAGCGTGAATGTGGTAGCTGATGCTCTCAGTCAAAAAACGATGAGCGCGGAACTGCAACGACTCGAAGTGGAGATCGTGCCACTTTGTGAAGTCGAGACGAGACTAGCGGCTCTGACACTGCAACCGACGTTACTGGATCAAATCAAAAAGGCGCAGGAGAATGACGAGTTCTATATCAAGGTTAAAGGAACACAAGCAGGGCAGCCGGCCACGGACTTTGCATTCCGAGGTGACGGAAGTCTATATTACAAAGGCAGGTTATATGTACCTGATGATGTGGAGCTTCGCCGAACTATCATGGAGGAAGCACACACCACATTGTACTCAGTACATCCTGGAGCTACGAAGCTATACAGGGACTTACGGACGAACTATTGGTGGCCAGGAATGAAGAGAGACGTGGCCAAATTCGCAAGTCAGTGCCTCACTTGCCAACGAATTAAGGCGGAACACCAACGGCCAGCAGGAACGTTACAGCCCCTACCAATCCCGGAGTGTAAATGGGACAACATAATGATGGATTTTGTGAGCGGATTGCCGAAGAATGTGAAAGGGCACGACGCTGTATGGGTAATTGTCGACCGACTAACGAAATCTGTCCATTTCCTGCCGATAAGTACGACGTTTCCCATGGAAAAGTGCGCGGAGTTGTACATCCAAGAAATAGTGAGACTCCACGGAATACCATTGGCGATAGTTTCAGGCCGTGACTCAAGATTGTTATCCAAGTTCTGGACGAGTTTACAAAAGGCAATGGGGACAAAATTGTCATTTAGCACGGCCTATCATCCGCAGACGGACGGCCGGTCCGAGCGGACGATCCAAACACTGGAAGATATATTACGAGCCTGTGTGCTCGGTTTCAGAGGCAATTGGAGCAAATACCTTCCACTCGTGGATTCTCGTACAACAATAGCTAGGGGTGTTCGTTCGGTACAAACCGAACCGAACCGAACCGAAATTTCGGTCCCCCATATCCAAATCCGAATTTTTTCCGGTACCGAATTAACCGAATTTTCAATAAAAAATATTTTTAATTATATTTTAATTAATATATATATTTTTAATATATTTTTGGGTTTATAAAAAAGTTATATATATATGTTAATTTAAATATTACTGAAAATTTATTTTTTAAATATATAATTTAATAAAATATAGTTATATTTGTATTATTAATAAAATATAATATATTTTAATTTTAAAATTTCGCCGAATTACCGAAAATCCAAAACCTATACCGAACCGAATTACCGATTTTTTTTTTGAAAAACCGAATACCGAACCGAATTTTTCGGTTCGGTTCGGTTTTGTACCGAATTTTCGGTTTTTCGGTTATTCGGTTCGGTTAACCGAATAACGCACACCCCTATATCAGGCTACGATTGGAATGGCTCCTTACGAGGCCTTATACGGACGTAAGTGCAGATCCCCAGTGCATTGGGATGAAGTCGGTGAAAGAGCGATGTTAGGCCCAGATTTAGTGCGAGAGATGACAGAAGTCATAGCGACAATACGAGAAAGAATGCGAACGACACAAAGTAGCCAGAAAAGTTATGCATAAAAAACGTAGGCCGCTGGAGTTCGCAGTCGACGATTGGGTTTTCGTAAAGGTATCGCTAATGAAACGCATTAAGAGGTTCGGGAAGAAAGGGAAATTAAGCCCAAGATACATAGGCCCATTCAAGATAGCGAAAAGAGTGAGTGAAGTAGCGTACCAAATGGAACTACCAACATCGTTGTCGCAAGTACACGATGTGTTTCATATCTCGAACCTACAAAAATATATAGCTGATCCGAATCACGTACTGAGGAACGAATCTCTGCACCAACAGTTGAAGCCGGATCTGACTTACGAGGAAGTACCAGTGGAGGTCTTGATGTACGAAACGAAAAGACTCAGGAATAAGGAAATTCCTTTAGTGAAAGTTCTGTGGCGGAATCAGTCAATAGAGGAAGCCACTTGGGAACGTGAGGATGAGATACGGGTCCGCTATCCTGAATTATTCCAAACGGGCTGATTTCGGTGACGAAATCCTCTTTAGGGGGGGGGGGATGTAGCACCCGGGTCCTCGTAAGTATTAGAGGCCAATAAATTTGCATAAAATGAGGGATACGATTACGTGCGTTATGTACATTAATGATAATTAATGTTGTGGCTATGTGAAATATATGAATTTGGTACTAAATTTTGTGCCATGTGACTCCTAACTTATTTAGGAAATTTCGAAAATGGAGGTAATAATACTTGTAAGAAAAAAAAATTGGAGCAAACAATACTAATAATAATAATAATAGTTGGGCTATAAATGATGGAAATGGGCTAGAATGAATTCAAACTTAGGCCCCAAAATCATTTGAGTCAAACCTGGGAACAAAATTCCTTGACGGGATATTCACGTCACAATGTGTCCTCTCATTCACAAAAATATCTACCCAAAGCTTTCTATCTCTTAAAACTCATTTGGGAAGTAGAAAAACCATCAAAACATAAGTCCAAGCAAAAGAAGAAAAGAAGAACTCGAACTAAACCCACGCAAGCTTGAGGATAGGTATAAATTTCTTACCTTGATCTTTGTTTTGGGTCCCAGTAATAGCGTATGTCGGGGATTAAAGCACAAGAATACCATAGCTAGAGTGGTGCGAATTCTGGTGGGGTGCTAAAAATCAAGACAGATCAAGGATTCATTGGAGAGCATGGGATCGTCTCACACAAGACAAGAATATGGGGGGCCTTGGCTTCCAAGATATTGAATTATTTAACAAGGCTCTCATTACCAAACAGCTTTGGAGGATGATTTCCAACCCTAACCTTCTTGTCTCCAAATTGTTGAAATCAAAATACTTTCCAAATGGGCCTATTCTGAAAGCCAAGCTTCATTCTGGAGCCTCATGGCTCTGGAAAGGCTGGCACAGCCTCATCCCAGTCTTGAAAATGGGAACAATCTTTCAGGTTCATGATGGGAAATCTATCAACATTTGGGAATCACCTTGGCTTGCACAACTCCCCAACTTCGTCCCCCCACCCACGGAAGAACCTCGATACCAGCTGACCCGGGTGTCCCAGCTCTTGAAATCTGATGGATCTGATTGGAATAATGACATTGTTGATTCTTTTTTCCCTCATGATGTGGCTCTTGCCATTTACAGGACTAAAATTCACAAGGATGCTCCAAAGGATAAGCTCTGCTGGATCTTTGGGAAGGATCAGCTCTTCTCAGTCCACTCCACGTATAGGATGCTCCTCACGGTGAAATCTCAAGATGTCAACGTGGCTGAAGGCAGTGACAGAGGCAACTCAATGAAAAGAATGTGGTCATGCATTTGGAACCTTAGCATCAAGCCTAAAATCAAACATTTTCTTTGGAGATGTGTGCAGAATATCCTTCCTACAAAGACCAGATTAAAAGAAAAAGGTGTGGAAATAGACCCAATTTGCTCTTGGTGTGGGGAAGCCGAGGAAACACTCGAACATATATTGTGTCACTGCCCGAGAGCCCAATTGGTTTGGAAATTGGCCCCTGTTAATTGGGATAGATTTACTGATACTAACTTGCGTTTCAAGGACTGGTGGTTTCTTACTTGCTTTGGGCCGAGCCATCGAAGCTTCCAACATAGAGTGCAATTATCCGTTTATATCCTTTGGATGCTTTGGAAAACTCGGAACCTGTGGCTTTTCGAAGCAATCAAGAAATCTGAACTTGAAGTGGTGGAACTTGCCTCATTGGAATGGCAAGAGCTCTGCAACTGATTTTTTGGCTTTTTGTCTTGAAGATGATTTAGGAAGGTTTGCCTTCAGTGGATCATCTCATCGGACTCAGCAAATTGGTTAAACATTGCATTATTCTGATTCTTGTTAACCTCTTGTTTTGAACATTTTTGTTGAGTTCTTTTTTGGTTGGTCTCAAGATGAGACTTTCCCTTACTGGTAAGATTGTCACCGGATGGGTTTCTGGGTTAGTTAACCCATGTACTTCTCTTGTTATTAATTTTGAAGCAAACTTTGAAAAAAAGAGTGGTGCGAAATTTATTTGTGAAAAGCATATTTTCTCACCCTAATTTGCGTCATTACCCTAGATTAACATGTTTAGGTGAGCGCCCTCGAAAATCTGTCCAAATAGTGTCCAATAGTTACTTGATTTTTTAGGGTTCTTGAGATTCATAGGATGTTCATAAATGATCTTAAAAAGTAGACTTTTAGATCGGAAAATTTAAAGGTTGCGGGGTAAAAAGGTGTTTATGAACACTTTGGGCTCGCGAAAGATGAACTTCACGAATTTGAAGTTCGTGAGTTAAGGAAAGGGACCTCAATTTCGCGAAGCCATGCAAGGTCGAATTTAGCGACCTCCAGTTCGCGAAACCCTGATGAAGCAAGGTTTGCGAACTCAACGACCCCACTTGTATGAATTCGCGAAACAAGGGTGCTGCGTGTTAAACAAGTCGCAAACCCTAGCTCGCAACGTGGAGGTTTCACGGGCCGAGCAAGCCACGAACTTCATGCAAGCCGTGAACTTCGCGAACCATGAGGAGTTCGCGAAACTATATAAGTTTACGAATTGAGCATGAAGTCGCGAACTAGAATTTGGCGTTCTCAACAAAGTAACGAACCGAACACTTCGCAGATCAATAGAAAGGGGAGTTCGCGAACTATGAGAGGTTAGCGAACCTCATACATGTCGTGAACCTAACCTTGGCGAATCCAATCAGTTTCGCGAGTCAAGTGGGGAATGAGTTTGGCGAACTCATAGATTCGCAAATTAGGAAACAATTCGCGAACTAGGAATCAAGAACTTCATTTAGCGAGTGGTATGTAATATAAAGAATTTCACGAATTAGGGTTTTTGCGGGTTGGAACAACTTGGCTGTTGGTCCAGATTGCACCAAACAAGGAATCAAAGAGGCTTGGATGGGATGAAAAAGGGAGAGGGTCTCACCTTCAAGTGTGTGTATTGTGTGAAAAATAGGATTTGCCTTTTGATCTTTGATTACCTCAAAAGTAGTGCTGGAAAAACCTTATATACCACATTAAACCTAGGTACATTAAGTCCCAAACACTAATAATTAAGCTAATTACAATCTAGTCCAAAGCCCAAGCTAAAAGGATAATTACAATAGATAACCCAAGACGTAAACTAATGACACAATCTATTAAATATCCTGACAATCTCCCCGTTTGTGCCAATTGTTGGGAGTCTTGGATCTTGGGCGTAGTGATGGTGGATCAGCGACGCGAAGGCCTAGCTTGAACTCGAAGCTGCGGGATTCCTTCGAAGAACGATTCGATCAGCTATAGCGTCAATGAACTTCGCGAATTTGGCTCGGCAGAGTGGGTCTTCTTCCGAAAGGATGCGGCAAATCCTCATGAGCTTGTCTTGAATGAGGGTGAGTGTCCCATCCGAGAACTTTGCCACTTCGGAGCAGCGTAGTAGCCTCATCTTTCCCTTGTAGTTCGAGTAGGCGACTGCCGGATCATCTCCATCGATCACATCGCCCTCTCGATAGTCGTCCGCATTCTTGAAAGATGGGCGAGTCAGGTTCACCTTCTTTAGGTTGTGCTCCACCGCCATCTGCAGATCGTGGAAGGTGAAGAATCTCACCTGTCGGAGCGTGTGCCGCTTGAGAGCCACGTATCCCATAGTGACCGGTTCAGCCTGTACGAGATGTCCAGAATCTCTTAAGATGAGTCTGAACTGCTTCATGGAGTCCAGCATGCTGTACAGATCACCCAGGCGCAAAAATTTGAAGTCTGCCTCGCTCACTTCACTGTAGCTCTCATCTCGCCTCATTACCGTGAACACTGGATAGTGGACACGTCGTTTCGACTCAGGGCGAATGTCACTGACTTTGCAGACGGGAGCCCGATTCATCTCAAGCACGATGTTCTCCTCATCGGACAGAGTCCGCTTTGTGCACTTGCGGCAAAGGAGACTCCATCGATAGAGCTTCTTCTTCTCCTCGCTCCAGTTTTGGATATTCATTAGCTCGTATTCATCGAAGACCGTGATTATCTGCTCCTTGCGCCGCCAGATCCTCTTCCTTATCTCTTCTTGGAATGGTGCGGTGATCTTCTTGTTTTCCCACGGTGCTTCCAGTTTATCCGCATTGGGCACATCCGGTTGGGCAGCAGGAGAGGGCAAATTCGGTTGAGCAGCAGGAGCCTCAGCTTGCTGCGCTTGAAACCGTAGGATGTTCTCGAGCTCGGCGGGTTCAGCCTCGTACTCCTCTCTGCTCTCGTTGTCTGCAGTATTGATCAGCGTAAGCGATGCTTCCTTTAGCAGACGTCAAGCATTCTCCGTCAACTTCCTGGCTGCTACTGCGTTGGAGGCTGTGTAAAGCCATTCATCGTTGAAGATGTAGGCCTCGATCTCGTTCTGCGCGCAGTAAAAGTCCTCGGGAGCCACGTTGGGATTGGTATTGAGAGGGTTAGGGCTGTGTAATGGCAAGGGTGTTGCTTCGGAGGAGGTTGTGGATAGTGGGGATGGTTGTGGTGGAGATTCTGGGGGCTTGGTTGAGGTGATGGTTTTGGCGAGGATGATTTGGGTGTCGGGTGGCGTAGATGTGATGGTGGCCTCTAATGTCGATGTGACAGTTAGAGGTTCCGAAAAGGTGGGTGGAGAAGGTGCGATGGTGGTCTCTAATGTCGATGTGACGATTAGAATTTCGGAGACGATTACAGTAGTAGGTGGTGGTGAGGGTGACTTGGCTAGTGACTCGGGGTTAAAAGGATGGGATTTTTGGCTGGTGGGGTGTGAGGTTTCTGTCGCGGGTGTCGTTTCAGGTGCAGAGGAGGAAGGCAGCGTCGATTGCTCAAGTCCTTGAGATTGCCGTTGCTGCCTATTCTCCCCCTCGCGGCGATCATGATCATCGTCTTGATCGTCGCGTCTGATCCCGCTAGACTCGCCTTGAGTGCGACAAGTCATCGGCTGAGTCATGATGGCCTTCATTTGCTGTTCCTCCTCGTCGAGTACCGTCATTAATTCGAGTCGGGCTCGGAGGGTGTAAAAGATCTCCTTTGCGGAAATGGAGGCGAGAACAGCTTTGACGTCCACATGTTGCGTTGGTGGGGGCGTCTCCGAGGCCACACCTTTGCCTTTGTCGCGGGTGGACGCCTCGAGACCCGCATAGACTTTATCTAGGATGGATGCCTCAAGAGTCTTTGCAAACTCTTGAAGGCGAGCCTCTAGCGCGGTCTCGGTGACGAAATGGGGTAAGTCTAACAAGTTGGAGTCACTAAGAATTCCAACTGACACCGAGTCGAAACAAGAGCCGATCGGCCGCCGGTTTGCACAGTACGGGAAAAGACGGGGTCACTAAGACTTCCCGTTGGCATCATCGATGAGACAGACTCAAACGATGGATGGCCTAGGCTCATGGTTGTGGTGACGTTGGCCGTGCTAGGTCTTCCGCTCTCAGTCACAGAGACATCACCGAGCATTCTGACAGAATCACGAAGACTGTTGTGCAGTAGAAAGTGTATGCGTCCTAGGAACATATGAAATTATGGAGAGAGAGGGCACTATACTCGATGTGATTGAAGAGGATGCAGTCTGAGGCGGAGGACTGCTTGTTTCAACATCGACTATCTCCAGGTGGGATGTCGATGGCATACATAGCTCCTCGTGGAATGAAGTATCTTCCTGTTGAGAGGAAGATAAGTGGATTGATGGGGTCGTTTGCATGGTTGAGCCATGTGCCACGTCTTCTACTCGAGAGGTGAACACGTCTACTTGTGACTGAGGAGGTCGATCGTTTTCTATTTTGATCGACGCTCCGTGGTGCGGCTTACGTCATCCTCGCGCGATCGTTTTTTGGGTACGCGGGTGGAAGTGGATGCGGCGCGACTCGATGACCTTTTAGTAGTGGAGGTGGGGTTTTGGCTAGTCCCGGGGTTAGGAGCAGCGGGGTTGGTCTGCTCCGTAGGGACAGTGTGTAGTGGACTCTCGCGGAATGAAGCGGTGGAGGCGAGATATTCTCGAACGTGCGGATTTGTCGGGTCGGCATAGGCAACTACTTGGTCTGGGATGATCATAGCTTGTCGATCTTTCGCCGTAGTGTTTTTCTTCGCGAACTTCTCGACAACGGGGATCACGAAATGTTCACTCGCCGGGCGCGGATGCGGGTGGAGAACATGCGGAAGTGTTTGATGAGCGCTGGGAGCCATCGCATGTAAGGGACGAAGCGGCTCTTGAAGGCCTTGGCGATTTCCCGATCGCGACGTTGAATCATGGAGACAAGATACATCCAGATGATCTCTGCATAGTTGTACTTGCGGTTGTGTGCGATGCCGGTTAGGATGGTAAGGATTTGGTGGTTCCCGAGGTCCTGGCCAACATGCTTGCCTGACATGCATTTGTTCAGTAGGAGGTACAGAGTCCGCCAGGGTTGAGGTAGGTTGCGTGTGGTGACTTCGCTGAGAACGTGTGGGCCTTTCTTCTTCTTGTTTTCAGGTTGATAGCCCAATCTGTCGATGTCGTCGATGAGTTGTTCTTGCGTCGGAAGTGGTTCGTAAGGTGAGTAGACTGGTAGTTGAAGTACTTCTTGGACAATCTTGCGAGTGAGGACTACGGTTTCTTGGTCGATTTCGGCGGACATTGCTGAAGCGATGTAGTGCGGTCCAGCAATTTGCAATGTGTGCCAGAACTGTTGGAGATAGACTTGGGCTTCTGGATCGCCATGAGTGAGGGCGTGTCGGAGGGGATGCCCTTTGAGGACTCTATGATGATGGGGGCATCACACCGAAAGTGGTCCAAGTCCACCATGTGATTGTTTGGTATCAAGGCAGCCCATCGACTTGTTGGGAAGACCTGCTCGATCAGTGGAACATATGTTAGCGTATTGAGCTCGATGCGAGCGACGTCCCTTTGGATTACTGCAGCCTCAAATGCTTCAAGTGCTTCTTGATTTGTGTTGGTCATATCTGTGCTCGACAGTAATTGCAGCATGATTAGTACGGACTAAAATACACTTAGAAAATTTTCAGAAGTGAGCAGTCTGATTTTCGCATGTAGAGAAATTTTCTAAATTGTCCAAAAATTTCGTAGTTAAAACATTTTCTCGAATGGTATTTAAAGTTTCGCAAGAAGAGAAATTTCTAAGTTAGCAAAAATTTCGCAGGTTTTGAATTTTCTCAAGTGGTATGAAAGTTTCGCAAGTAGAGAAATTTCCAAGTTAGCAAAAATTTCGCAGGTTTGAATTTTGTCAAGTGGTATGTAAGTTTCGCGGGGTGAGAAAACTTTGAAGAAAATTTGCTCAGGTGATAAAATTTCTCGGTTTGAAATTTCTCAGTTTGACAAGTGATAAAGTTTCTCGGATTGACAATTTTCTCAGGTTGAGAAAGTTGCGTGATCCGCGAAAACAAAATGATACATGGGTTGAGAAATTATTGAACCACTGTAGCTGCGAAAGAATTTGATCAGCACGGATCCGAGAAAAAAAAATTGAAGTTCATGGGTTGAGAAATTATTGAATCACTATAGCCGCGAAATAGTGAAGCTGCGAAATGGTGTGATATGAAGTGAAGGGTATGAAAATTTCGCGGGGCATGACTCACTGTAGCAGCGAATTTTAACGTAAAAAAATATTTCTTGGATAAAAATTTTCGCGGGACTTCACGTACTGTAGCAGCGAAATTTTAACGTAAGAAATTTCTCGGATAAAACTTTCGCGGGACTTCACGTACTGTAGCAGCGAATTTTAACGTAAGAAATTTCTCGGATAAACTTCGTGGGATTTCACTCACTGTAGTAGCGAAAATCTATCGTTAAAATGTTTTCTCAGAAAAAAAGTTTCTCGGTGAAGAACACAGTGCGAAAGTGTACGAAACGACGCGATGATATTTGCCTTGGAACCACTTAAATCTTAACCAAAATGCGATAAACTGGACTCAATCGACTCGAAATTGGACGGGCAATACATATTTGGGGGGTTTTAAACATCAAAATCGAATCACGCGGCCGAATCGAAGCCGAGAAAATAATAAACCTAAACCTAAAAATTTTGAAAAAACGGGGCAAAGACATGATAAAACGAACGGAAATTAGTTTATTGGGGTGTGTTCATACCGACTGAATTGCAACGACGGAGTATGCAGGAAAACAGATTACGAGGGCAGATTGACGAAGACGACGGTGCGAGAGGTTGAGAAACTTTCGATGGGGAGGATGTGAAATTTTTGAATTTTTCTCAAGAAGTTTTGTGACTGTTCATGCGAGATATTGAGTAAATGGGCCAAATTTCGCGGGCTTGGTCAGAATTGGGTCCAACTGGTCCAATTTTGACTGCTTTTGACCAAAATTTAAAATTTTGACATTTGGACCAACTTTAACGAAAATTTGGTATAAAAAACTCTCCCTTAATAAAATGAATCGAACCCCCCCTTTTTTTAAATAAAAAAAATCAGAAACTCCCCCTTAATCGAAAACTCCTCCTCAGGAGACATAAGTCAGGTTACGTCGCGAAATTTACACAAGACACATAGAAAATCGAGTAAAATGAAGAAAAGTATGTACACTTTATCAAAGTTCATGCAGGGTCGATTGATCATAACGGAAGATTCAACATGCCCAGCATAGTCACAAGGTGTTTGAATCCTTTGACATCCAACGGCTTTGTGAAAATGTCGGCCAGTTGATCTTCGATCGTGACGTAGTGAAATTCAATCGTCCCTTGTTCGACATGTTCTTTGATGAAGTGGTGTCGAATGTCTATGTGTTTTGTTCGTGAGTGATGCACTTGATTACTCGTCATCGCAATCGCGCTCTTCGAGTCACAATAAATGGGAATTTTATCAACATGAAAATTAAAATCTCGTAGTTGGGTTCTCATCCACAAAAGCTGTGAACAACAACTAGCGGCGGCGACATATTCTGCCTCCGTCGACGAAGTTGAGATGCAGTTTTGTTTTCGAGAAGACCAACTCACGAGTTTATCGCCCAAGAAGTGTGCAGCTCCAGAGGTGCTTTTTCGATCCATCTTGCATCCTGCGTAATCCGAGTCAGAGAATCCAACCAGTTTAAAGTCAGATTGAGTGGGGTACCACAAACCCAGATTGGGTGTTCCTTTGAGATAGTGGAGAATCCTTTTGACAGCAGTGAAATGGGATTCCTTAGGTATAGCCTGAAAACGAGCGCAGATTCCTGTCGAGAGAACGATATCCGGTCGACTAGCAGTGAGGTACAGAAGAGATCCTATTATCCCACGATAGATGGTTTGGTCGACGGGAGCCAGATGGGTCCGCGTCGGGTCGACCAGAGGGAGACATAGGTGTAGCGGCAGTATTAGCATCATTCATTCCATATTTCTCGAGGATGTCATGGATGTATTTGGACTGGCTGATGAAGATTCCGTCGGGGAGTTGCTTTACTTGAAGACCAAGAAAGAAGTTCAGCTCGCCCATCATACTCATTTCGAATTTCTCCTTATCAATCTGCGAATTCTTCACACAGTTGTGATTCAGTCGATCCAAAAATGATGTCATCGACATAAATCTGTACAAGCATGATGTCCGGGCCATTCCGCTTGGTGAAGAGAGTTGTATCCAGAGATCCTTTCTTGAATTCAGACTGAACGAGGAAGTCTGATAGGACGTCATACCAAGCTTGGGGAGCCTATTTCAGTCCGTAGAGAGCCTTGTAGAGTCGATATACGTGATGAGGAAACTCTTCGCTCAAGAACCCTTCAGGTTGATCAACGTACACTTCTTCGTTGAGAAATCCATTCAGAAATGCAGTCTTCACGTCCATTTGGTAGACTTTGAAGTTCTTGTGAGCAGCAAAAGTAAGAAAGATCCGTATAGCTTCGATCCTGGCGACGGGCGTGAAGGTTTCATCGTAGTCGATGCCTTCTTGTTGATTGTACCCCTTAGCCACAAGTCTTGCTTTATTGCGGATGACAACATCGTCTTCATCCTTTTTGTTCTTGAAGATCCACTTCATGCCGATAATGGATCTGTCGCGATGGCGTGGTACCTGTTCCCAAACTTGTAGAAGTTCGAACTGATTTATTTCCTCCTGCATTGCAATCATCCAATCAGGATCATTGAGAGCTTCAGCTACTCGTGATGGTTCGGTTTGACTGAGATAGCAGGCGAACAAACTTTCATTCATCGTAGCCGAACGCGTCGATACACCGGATGTGGGATCCCCAATAATCTAATCCGCAGGATGAGAGCGAGCCCAAAGTGGTACATGAGTCTGTGAAGAGCTAGCCGCATTTGTGTCGAGTGGAGGCTCATTAGATTGGGGTCCGGTGTCCGAAGAAGAGATCTCAACCGTAGTAGATTGAGAGGGTTCGGCATCAGGATCAGCAACGTTCTCATGGTTGGGTAAAATGTCATCTTCGTTGAGATTGAGATTATCCAAGTTTGGAGGGACGACATCATTGCCGATAGCCGGTGGTGTAGATGGGGTGGGGGCAGCGGTAGGTTGAGTGGTCGTGACGGGATCTTGGGGACTGGATAGAAGTACTCGAAAAGTAGATCGAGATCCAGTTCGCCAGTGTTACCTTCAGATGAGGAAGTTCTCGTCGATGAAAATTGACCTTTTGTCAATGACTAGAAGTCCGGGTTCTGGTCTGATATGAGCAGAAGTCATTTGGTCACCTTCGTTTTCGTCAAAGGTGACGTTTGTGCTCTCTATGCCTGATCGTTTTCCTTAAGATAGACTCTGTATGCCTTCGAGTTCAGAGAATATCCAACAAAGATGCCTTCAAGTGCTTTCGGATCGAGTTTCCCAAGATGTTGGCTATCATTGGCAACAAATCTTCGGCAACCGAAGATCCTTAGATAAGATTTTTGCGGGATACGACGGTTATTCAGCATCTCATATGGTGTGCGGTTGAATCTCTTGTGGATAGAAGCCCGGTTCTGCGTGTAGCAAGCCGTTTGGATAGCTTCGCCCCAAAGAGAGTGTGGAAGACCGGATTGGATGAGGAGAGTCCTAGCTGCTTCGACTAGTGTCCTATTCTTACGCTCAACGACACCATTCTGTTCCGGTGTCTTCACAGCTGAGAACTGCTGGGTGATGCCCTGAGTGGCATAGAAAACACTGAGCTTCTGGTTCTTAAACTCAGTTCCGTTGTCAGTTCTGATAATTCGAGCCTTCTGTTGATAAAGATTTTGGGACGTAACAACAAACTCGATGATTACTTCAGGAACTTCATCCTTTGTAAGAACGAGTTTCGTCCACGTGTAGCGCGAGAAATCGTCGACAATCACAAGAATATACCGTCTTCCTACGAGTGTAGCCGTAGGCATCGAGCCACAAAGATCCATGTGCAAAGAGCTCGAGGATGAGCTTAGAGGACGGCGTTTCCTTGGAGATGTGAGACGAGCGCTTCATCTTCCCCAATTCACAGGCAGAGCAAAGATGCTCCTTATGATAGGACAACTGGGGTAAACCGTTGACGAGTTTATTCTGACGCAGTTTGTTGATAGTCTTGAAATTGAGATGTGAAAGACGTCGGTGCCATAGATCGTTTAACTTGAGTGTAGCACGAGAGAGAAGACATATTAGTCGAGAGGTCGTAAGATTGAGTACGTAGAGGTGAGACGTGCGCGTTCCAGAAAGAAGAGGCAGTCCCGAGGCATCGATAATGCTGCAGATGTCAGATTCGAAGAGAACCTTGTATCCTTTGTCGCAGAAACGACCAATACTGAAGAGATTGTAGCTCAACCCTCGACGTAAGAGATGCCCTTGATTGTCAGTTTGTCATGGATGAGATCGCCAGTTTCGAGAATTGGCGCCATTTGACTGTTTCCGAAGGAGACCCTTCCAAGATGGCGTTCGGAGAAGTTGCTCAACAGCTCCTTGTTCCCCGTCATGTGTGTGGAGCAACCTGAATCTAGATATCACACATGACAGACCTGCAATCATCAACAAACGTTGGGTCCCCGCTTACGGACGGGACCTTCTTGTGATACATGTAAAATTGTTGTACTCTTAACGGAAAATGTGGAGTCTAAATCAGGTTGCACATGATCTAATCTAGGTTTCCCGTTGTGATTTGTTTGATGTGGCGGGATTATGGTTTTTCTGATCCATATTTGCCTAACTTGAGCTTGCATGTATGGTGCCTTATGCATGAATTGGCGTGGGGGTTGTAGTTGTTGTTTTTGTGCTTCGGTTTTAGTCGTCTTTTGCTTGCGAGCAGTAGGTGACTTTGTATTTAGCGGCGAATGGCGTTTTCATTTAACCGTAGGTTTAGACGAAATGGGAGAATGCAAAGGCGTCGTAGAGGAGGTTCGCTTGCGTGGTCGGAGTGTTGCGTGTTCGTGTGTTTCATATTCATTAAAGCGTGGGAGAACAAAGTCATTGCAGCAACACATAGACATAAGCTTGTTAAAAGGAAGATAAGTTCTGGCACATAATTATCTACGTCCTTAAGATATTGGGATTCATTACATAAAGAGGAAAGATGAATATAGGATGGTCTTTTCTTCTTGTCATCGAAGAGCGGGTTCTCCTTTATTGCAGACGAACTCCCTTCCAGAGACGTCGAACTCACATTCCCTGTATCCATAGGAATACGAGAGTTAGTGATTGAACATGTTTCAGCTTCAGGAGTCATCTTCGCCGTCCTCTTACATTTACATGTTTGAGAATCGGGTACTTGACTCGATGTAGAAGGTTTGTTCGTGTTGTGAGTTGCTCTAGGGTAAAGATTTTGCTAAGTAGCTCATCTTGCTCCTTCGCGAAGGCTTTCCGTTCTAATTCGAGGGTTCGTTCTAGTTCTGCTATGACCAGAAATTTCTCTGGGATATAGATGTGAGAAAGCGCTTCCCGGAAAGCAATTTCCTGTTCTTTGATTGGAAATAGAGTCTTGATGTCCTCATAGAGTGAAGGTTTTCTAATCTTATAACTAGCATTCAACTCTGTGTAGTCATACGCGATTTCCGCCCAACGAATGTTCTGTTCCCTCTTTTCTTCCGAAAGGACAACAGAGGAGGATCTCACAAATGGCATGAGCCGTGAGGGAGCACCCTTCCTCGTTTGCAGGAATGCAGTACTGGTCATATTATACCTTTTAACCATTATCGGCGTTGGTTCGCAATTGCTGGTCAGGCCGATTCCCATCCGGGCATCGTAGAATTCAGCTTCAGCCGGTTGGTTCAATTGGCATAAGAGGTGTGCATGTTTGTTTCTAAAGTGAAGTTGCTCTTCAAGCTCTTTCACCTTTTGGTACAGCCTAACTCTTTCCTTAGTAAGCAGTTCATATTGTGATGCCGTCAAGAGACGAGATGTTTCACATGAACTGATGGCCAGTATGGTTTCCTTAACCTTATCCTCACTTTGTTGATTCTTGATTTGCAGATGTTTGACTAACGCTTCAGAGGCAATTAGTCGTTCGTTTGCGCAAGCAAGCTCTTCTACTTTTAAACTAAGTAAGGCATAGTTGTTTTCAAATTTCATTTTAAGTTCATCATAATCCCTAGCGTCTATGGTGGATTTCTTAAAGTGTGATGGCGATTAAACACGTCATCGAGTTGTGAAATTCGTACCTCAGACTCTGCGTTGGTAGGGGTCTCAGCAGTGTTCTCACCGGTGTTAACCATCTCCTCGTCCTCGTCATCTTCTACCAGCCTTGCCATGCAACAATCCTCATCCTTAGGCTCCTCGTCTTCGGAAATGTCATTCACCCACTCATCTTCTTCGGTGAGAAGAACTTTCCCACTTTTCATTTTGCGGGTCATTCTGGTCTTACGATCGTAGTAGCCAGAGTCCTTCATGCGTGGGGCGTGGCATTCCTTGGCAAAGTGGCCTGACTTTTCACACCGAAAGCACTTTACAGACTTTTGAGGTGTGGATTCCTCCACTTCTTTATCGGCTTAGCTTCCTCCGTAGGAGTGGTCTTTTTGGTGCAGCTAAAGGTTCTTTGACGATTGGAGGAAGATGAGGATTTTTTCCCGATCTTCTTTGAGACCATCTTTGTGAGCATTGCCAGTGCTTGCGTAGATCACGAACATCTTCATCAGATTCCGTATCAGCTTCGGATCCTGAAGAGGTGTCAGATACAATAGCTGGTTGCTTCCCTTTGTTCTGTTTGGCCTTAGAGGTGGAAGATCGTTCAGCGGTCTTGTTCGAGAGGAGAGCCAGTGGGTCAACTCGAGTGTTGGTAGAGTGCGGTTGCACGTAAGGAGCATAGGCAGACAGGCTGTCATAGAGTGCGTGGATGGAGGTGTTGGAGAGGTCCTTACTCTGAATCATCATCACGGTTGCATTGCCCCAATGTGGTTTGAGGCTACCAAGGAAGCGGTTGTTGATATCGAATTTGTCCCTCGAGATATTGGCTTTCTTGAGTTCATTGATGACTTTCAAGTATCGGAGATACGTGTCACGCAGCTCCTCTCCTTCATAGGCCTGGAAGTGTTCATACTGCGAAAGACACGCTGACTTCCGCCCCTGAGCACTCTCTGTTGTGCCTGCCATAATTTCCACGAGTTTCCTTGGCAGTTGAGCAGCACTCGATATGTGCGAAGACTTCGTTGCCCATAGCCTGGAAGAGGTATCATTTGACAGTCTCATCGGCCTGTAGGCGAGCCTCTTCTTCCTCATTAATGGGACCTCTTGGAGTGCGGTGTTCAGCCATAGGAGGGTTCGCATTTGGTTGAGCAGGGATGATCGTCCAGAACTGTGCTGGTCCTTTGAAGATGGAGTCCAGTAAGTACTGAGAGAGTGGTGCGCCTTTGTTCCTGATGAACGTGAGGAACCTGTTTGTCCATATGCTGTATTCGCCTTGTCGCAGCATCGGAGGCCTGGTGTCGGAACCCACAGTTGAGATGTCACTTGATGTAGACATGGTTGGTGCAGTCGAATCGTCCGTGGTTTTGATCTTGTATAGATAAGAAGGTTAGTGACGAACAAGATGAGAAATATGAATTGAACGAGTAGAGTTTGAGAAAATCGTTTAATGAATTCTTAGAACTAAGTGAACGTGTGTGATGGTCGAAAACGTATGAAGGGGAAATATCTTGAAATTCGGATTAGTTCTAGAAATTTAAAAACGAGATTGGAAAAGTAATTTTTTTTTTGTCAAAAATGGTCTAGGAGAGTAGTACTGAAGTGTAAGGATCAAGACTTGAATAAGTTCGAGAAATCATTTAACACGAGAAAAATTTGCGGTTTGAGAAAACGTTTCAACATGGTTCGTGATTGCAAAATAAATTACCCGAGAAATTATTGTTTGAGAAATTTCAGTGTTTGTGTGTGTTTAAAGGGAAATTCTCGGACAGAAAGAAAATTCTCAGCTGAAAAATATTTTCTCAGATTTAAAATTTTACATGTGAGAAAGTTTCTCAGTTTTGAGATTTCTCACGTTGAAAAATTTTCAGTTCGGAAGGAATTTCGCAGGTTGAAGTGAGATTTTAGAAAGTTTCTCGGATTTGAAAAGTCGTGTTTTTGAGAAATTTTCTCGGTCTGAAGACTTTCTCAGTTGGAAGATTCTCGGATTTGAAAAGTCACAGTTTTGGAAATATTTTCTCGGTTTGAAGAACTTTCTCAGTTGAAAATTTCTCGGATTTGACAAACTTTCTCAGTTGGAAAATTCTCGAATTTGAAAAATCACAGTTTTGGAAAGAATTTTCTCGGTTTGAAGAACTTTCTCAGTTGAAAATTTCTTGGATTTGACAAACTCTCTCAGTTTTAATGAGTTTTCGCAGGTTTGAAAAACTTTCTCGGAATGTACTTTCTCGGGTGTGAAATTTCTCGGATTTTGTAAGTAAGCAATTTTGAGAAAAAATGAAGTGAAACAGAGAAATTTTCGTGGTTTTAGATAAATTCTCGGAATGAAGTTTGTCGGATATAAAATTTCTCGGATTCTAAAAGTAAGCAGTTGAGAAAAAAGTGAAGTGAAACAGAGAAATTTTCGCGGTTTAGATAAATTCTCGGAATGAAATTTCTCGGATATAAAATTCTCGGACTTGAACAACGTGACAGAAAATTTCGCGGCCAAGAACATGTATTCACTGTTCCATTGCTGTCGCGATTTTATCAGAAAATAGTCCGGTTTTCACTCAAATCTCAACCAAAATCACTCAAACTTGATCCAAAACTTCAGAAATTCTTCCCTAAACACATAATCGACCGATTTGTGGGCTAAAAACAACAAAAACGAGTCAAAATAGGCCAAGAACTGAGACCGGCCGAGATGACTTTTTCTGAAGATTTTTGCTTCGATCTTGCTCAAAACTCGTTAAAACTGATCCAAAAGTGTTCTAAAAACATTTTAGGCATAGAATCGATCTGGGAAAAGGTTTTAAACACAAAAACAAAGCATTAAAACCCCAAAACGAATTCAAAATAGCCGAAAGTGACTTTTTGCCCAAAAACACCTTTGATCTTTCTCAGAATCGAACGGAACGGGATTCAAATCGATATAGATCGATCCACGTTTGCTCTGATACCACTTGTTGGTCCCGATTGCACCAAATAAGGAATCAAAGAGGCTTGGATGGGATGAAAAAGGGAGAGGGTCTCACCTTCAAGTGTGTGTATTGTGTGAAAAATAGGGTTTGCCTTTTGATATTTGATTACCTCGATAGTGCTGGAAAAACCTTATATACCACATTAAACCTAGGTATATTAAGGCCCAAACACTAGTAATTAAGCTAATTACAATCTAGTCCAAAGCCCAAGCTAAAAGGATAATTACAATAGATAACCCAAGACGTAAACTAATGACACAATCTATTAAATATCCTAACATTGGCGAATCGAACACCTTAGATAAAAACGTTTTAAGTTTAAAAAAAAACTAACACTTTTTGAGAAAAATAACAATTAAGAGAAAAATATTCTGATTCCAATGAGCATAGGCTCTTTCAATGCCCGATCATAATTTGCCTTCTGGTGTTTCCAGGGTCCATTTTCGGTACAGGCAGATGCCGTTTTTCATAGAATTTTGGAATGAACATTTACGTAGTCAATTGATATAATTTATAGACTGACTTTATAGCCTTTCCGTGTTTAAAGGATGAAATATTAGGAAATTCACCAGACCGGCTAGCAAGTAGCTTATGGACGAATTTTATAAACTTCACGAACTAAATAGCGAAGTAACCTCACGAGTCAATAGGGATTTAGTGAGCTATATAAGTTCGCGAATTATATGAGGCTAAGTTAATTCAGGAATTATGTAAAAATTTATGGATTATACAAGTGTCTCGAGTCATAAGTCGAGAATTAGTTCGAAGTATTGTAGACAAGTAAAACTAGATAAGGTGCTAATACCGTTATTGCGTGCTTAAGGTCGAAGCTTAGGGATTTCATCAGACCGATAATAGCAAATCTACGGACGCCAGGTAAGTAGAAATCCAACTACAACACATAACCCTTGTACTATATGCTTTATGTGACTGCGTGCCTATGTGCTTACATATTTACGTGCATAATGATATGCTTTATCGAGGTAAGCACGTTTGGAGTCAAATTTCATTTCATACTCACATGCATACACGATCATATGTGGGCGGGGTGTATGAGTCGAGGATGAGTATATAAAGTATCACTTGAAAGTGAAAGATACATTACCGATATACGCATGTGTTGTCGACTCGCATTTGAGTCATGGGCTGTCTCCTATGCTACCAGGGCGGCGCTTAGCGTCTTCGTAATATTATGTAAATATGTATATGTATATGGATATGCTTGGGCAATGCCCGTGGCGATAAGGTGTGACCTGGAGGGTGCGACCTGAGGGTATAAGCGACACAGGGTGGAGCTTTGGTGTAGGCGACCTCAGTGTGGGCTACCAGCGTGAGCGACCGCCGGACAGTCGGGGACGATCGGGTACATATGGCGACCTAGGAGAACGATGTGCATCATAGGGTTCGGCCATCCGGCGTGGACCGCTGTCGTATTGTCCCTGGGGGAGTGAGCTCTTTGTGGTGCATAGTGAGATTAGCTGAGGGCCCTGAGTATGTTAGTACGAGTGTTACATGCGTCGGCGTGGAGCGCCGTTGCGGGGGAAGGACACATGCATTTATGCATGATTTCTGCTTACTGAGCCTCGGTGGCTTATTCCTTTATGTTATGTGTTGTAGGTGCGAGCGACCACGTTACGTGATCGCTTAGATGGCAAGGAAATTCTTTTAACGCTTCCAGTAGCTTTTGGGGTGGGAGTGTGTGCATGGATGACGACCTGTGAGGCCGGGCGCATAGAAGCTTTTTGCTGTGCCATCACAACCATCCGGAGTGATTACAAACTAGGATTGGTGTGTAATTAGAACTCAAAAGAAATTCTTTTGTCGAGGAAGCATTCTTTTGGCATGTATTGGACAAAGTTCCGTTACGTAAATGAAAAATGAAAAATTTATTTAGAATGCTTTCCAATTGTAACTCGTTAGGCACGTAGAATAACGTTAGAAATAGGTAGCGAGGACAACGGGTCGTGACAGAAGGCCTCCGCCATAACTTGTTCAGCATAGGCCAGTTCTGCGACAAAGGTTTCCAGGTGGTCTTTCATGCTGACCTGTGCAGAATTTTGGATAGTCAGGACACAGAACTCCTCCAAGGACTTCAGGAATCAAATCTCTACACGATAAACCTGACGTCCGTGCAGCCCTCGACAGCTGTTTGCCACATCTCTCAGACTGTAATTCAGAGGAACAGCTTATGGCATCAACATATGTCTCATGTCAACATCAAGCTCTTCAAAGCCTCTCAACGAAAAAGTTGGTTCATGGTCTTCCAACTATAACTCTATCGAAAGAGCATCAATGTTCGGCGTGCCAATTAGGAAAAATGAAGTGAGCATCGCATCATATCAAACAAGTGGCCTCTACTTCGCGTCCTTTGGAACTATTACATATGGACCTCAGTGGACCGATGAAGACACAGAGCATAAACGGACACAAGTATCTGCTGGTCATAGTCGATGACTACTCTCGCCACACATAGACAATGTTCCTGAACTAAGGATGAGACATGGGACTTGATAATCAATTTTGTGAACTCTACTCAATATTTGCAGCAGACCATCCAAGTCATTCGAACGGACAATGGCACTGAGTTCAAGAACAAATGTCTCAGTGAATTTTATCAAAAACTTGGAATAAGTCAACAATTTTCAGCCGCCAATACTCCTCAACAGAATGGGGTAGTCGAACCAAAGAACAGAACTCTAGTGGAAGCCGCGCGTACGATACTTAACCATTCTGGCCTTCCACATTTCCTATGGGCTGAAGCAGTAAATACCGCCTGTTCACTCAAAACATGACGGTTGTTCACAAGCGCTTTGACAAGACTCCGTACGAAATTATCAACAAGCGAGTACCCAACATCACATTCTTTAAGGTCTTCGAATGCAAGTGCTTTGTGGCGAACGATAGAGAGCAACGTGCTAAGTTCGACCGTAAAGCATTCGAAGCCACTTTCGTCGAGTATTCTTCAACCTCAAAGGCGTACCGAGTACACATCAAGTCCAGCCACACAATCAAAGAAAGCTACAATGTCACTTTCCACGAAGTGGCGGATATGGCTTCTGGTCACATCAGTCCAGGACCTGTGCTCAACCCGATGGCTCCTGCACATCTCAGTTCAGGACCGTACCTAACCAGATAGCTTCTGAATACGACCGTTCAGAACCTGTTTTCACTGGTGTGTTGGCACAACCAACAGAAGATGGCAACAACTCCGATTGAACGTCAGAAGACGCTATGAGACTTGCACTAGACGACTTGGACTCCCTCTTCGAGACGGTATATCGGTCAAACAATGCTACACCTCTAGTGGATTCTCCACCTGACGAGACCGACTTACCGAGTGCTTCATACGTCCCCACCTCACCCGATTCAGAACTGCCACAGAATAACAAAGAATCTACAGTAGTTGTTGAGAAAGAATCATCAGAGACAATCGTTCCGAGTTCAGATATGGAACTTCCTCATGCAACAGATCAACCGGAGATCATAGGAAATCTAGACCCACAGATAGCTTACGCATCAACTTCAGCATTGTCTCATGAGCGCAAGTGGACCAGGTCATCCGGTTGCTCAGATAATTGGCAATCCTTCAGATGGAGTTAGGACACGTCGTCAACACGGTCTCTTTAGCTGCTTTTTAAGCAAGAATGAGCCTATGAAGGTAGCAGACGCACTTCAAGACCCAGATTGGGTAATAGCAATGCACGATGAAATTCATCAATTCGAACATCTTCAAGTGTGGACCTTAGTACCCCGACCTCTTGGCAAAATCATTGTCGGAACTAAATGGGTATTCAAAAATAAAAAGAATGAAGATGGTGAAGTGATCCGGAATAAAGCACGGCTAGTTGCAAAGGGATACAACCAACAGGAAGGCATTGACTACGACGAGACCTATGCTCCTGTTGCCCGAATCGAAGCTATTCGTCTTCTCCTGGCTTATGTGGCTCACAAAGACTTCAAAGTCTATCAGATGGATGTTAAGACTGCCTTTCTCAACCGCGTGTTAAAAGAAGAAGTCTACGTCGCTCAGCCGGAAGGCTTCGTTGATCAAGAACATCCTGATCACGTCTATCGTTTGGACAAAGCTCTCTATGGACTAAAACAAGCCCCACGTGCTTGGTACGATGTCCTGAGTGAATTCCTCGTGAAGTCTGGATTCACACGAGTGACGATAGACACAACCCTTTTCATCAAATGGCAAGACAAAGATCTGATGGTCGTCCAAGTATACGTCGACGACATCATCTTCGGATCAACTAATCCACGACTTTGCACGAAGTTTGGAGATCTAATGAAAAACAAGTTTGAAATGAGTCACATGGGAGAGATGCAGTTCTTCTTAGGACTGCAATCCAGGCAACTCGAAGATGGGATTTTCATCAGTCAGACAAAATACCTCAAGATCAGAGCAAGCCTCTCAGCACTCCTATGTCACCTAGCTACAAGTTAGATGTCGATCCCTCTGGAAAGTCGGTCGACATCACGCTATATCGCAGCATCATTGGATCTCTTCTCTACCTCACCTCAAGCCGGCCGGATATTATGTTTGCCACCTGTTTATGTGCCCGTTTTCAAGCCGATCCCAAAGTATCCCATATGCTCGCGGTTAAAAGGATTCTACGTTACCTTAAGGGCATTTCTACCCTTGGACTATGGTATTCAAAGGGTACGAATTTCAAACTTATCGGCTATACTGACCTTGATTATGCAGGTTACCGAATGGGCTGGAAAAGCACGTCCGGTAGCGCTCAATTTCTAGGCAATAAGATGGTCTGCTGGTCATCCAAAAAGCATAATTGTGCATCAACTTCGACGGCCGAAGCGGAATACGTGGCTGCCGCTAGTTGTTGCTCCCAGATACTGTGGATGCGGACTCAGCTTCGCAACTATGGGTACCATATAAATAATATACCCATATATAGTGATAGTCAAAGTGCCATCGCTATTACTTGCAACCCTGTTCATCACTCACGTACAACACATAGACATTATATATCACTTTATCAAAGATCATGTAGAAAAAGGCACCATAGATATGTATTTCGTGAACACGGAGTACCAACTAGCTGACATTTTCACCAAGGCATTGGATGGAAAACGATTTCAATTCCTTGTCAGAAAATTAGGCATGTTGAATCTTCCGTAATATGTGCTTTACCAGATCTTCTGTGCTACTAAATGTTCTATGCTATGTGTCTATGCTTATATGCTTTATCTTGCATGGAAATAAAATATATATATATATATATATATAGATGTAAATAATAAAAATTTGAAAATTCAAAAATATTATAAATACATATATAATATTAAGGGGATGACGAAATCCTTTAGGATGCTTTGATCTAAAGTTACTTAGAATTGTACCCCGACATACGATCGATTTAATTGCTTAATTTTGTCAGACTAAGTCGCATTCTTGTGTCTAAAAGTCATTAGTTTGTTCCACTAGACACAAAGCCACTTTACATATGTGAGGATTCTGGCCTTGTTATCTTTCTCTCTTTGGATCTATTTCTCGAGTGAGTCACACTTCAATTACTTCTCTTAACTAAGTGATACTTGGCTTCATACTCACCTTACCTTAGATCGTTAGGAAAATGATAAGGGCACTTAGGTCATTCCTCACTCGGCTTTATAAATTTTCTCCCTCACATTAGCCCATGGTCATCCACTTTGAGCCTTCTCCGATGTCCTTTTCTTCTTTTGAATCCCATTCCTAGCCTTCTACCTATTTCTATACTCTTAGGATGGTTGTTCAAACAAGAAAAGTAGGGGGAAAATAAAAAGAAAAAGGCGATGATGACAAAGAAGGTATTGCTCAACGCACAAAAATCAGACCAAAGTAACCTGCCTTCCGACTATCTCTTAGAAGGTGGCATGGATCCTGCTGTGAACTTCTCCAACGATAGTCTCGTACGCTCGTCAGAACGGCTGGAAAGAGGAGCACCACGAAGTGAACTTTTCCAACGATAATCCGGTCTTATATCGGGAAGCGAGAAGAGGAGCGCAGCCTTGGGTACGAATTCCATAACCGTGAACTTTCCCAAAAAGATAATCTCTGAAACCTATCTGGGGATTAAGAGAAGAGGAGCACGGTATCAGCCCGAGAACCAACAAGATGAACTTCGCCTTCGATAATCTCCTATAGCCTCGTGGAGAAGTGGAGTTTCAGCTTGAGCATAGCATAAAAAGGAGACGGACATAGAAATGGAAGATGACGAAGAGATAAGCTCACTTTCCTCTAAATTCATTCCCTTCTAAGTCCTAGCCAAACTAAAACCCTTTCAAAACCCATTGATTCCAAACGACGGTCTCTCGCTTAGGTGAAATGATTAAAAATGCCTCGCTCACAGGTAAATTGACTTAAAATTGCTTGTGTTGACTTGAGTGATATAAATATAGAAATCCCAAGTTGAAAATAGTTGAGTGCTAGAGTGAATCTAGTGAAAGTTGTCGAAATGGACCATTCTATGAACTTAGGACTTTAGTTTGACGACATGACTTGACGACATTTTCTTCTTTCGAATATCTCGTAAAGTTTTAGATATGACGATTGATCGAAGCAAAATAATCTGACCCCATACTATAATAATAATATACATAAAAACAAAATAAATTTTTTTACATATTTTTTTATATATACATAATATTTTCTTTCTTTCTTATTTGTTATGAAAAAATTAAAAAAAATGGAAAGAAAAGATTTCACACATTTTGACATGAAATTCGATGTTTCATATGCGTTGAATTGAATAAATGCGAATTTAGTTTGTTGTCGCACATTCTAAATATAATTTTAGATTGCATTGGTACTGAATTTTTTAAATACGATACAATTTTGTTGCTCTTACCCTCACACAATATCTTCAATACATGTTTTTGGGGACCATGTATATGTGCTTATTAGACAAATTTGTGTATTATATGCTCGTGACTTGAATTGATTTCATATGCTTGCATGTTTAGTCATTTCTTGCGCATTATTTGCGGGGGAGCAAATATAAAAATCGTGTATTAGCTCCAAATATTTTTGACGTTTTTCTCTAAGTGTTTCAGATTTCTTCAAACAAAATTAAGGTGCGACGTCGACGCTACAAGGAAGAGCTAGTCACAGACCAAATATTTCGAAGGAAAATTTCCTAGAATAATTGTTGATTAACTCCATTATTACTAACATTTATCTCTAAGTGGTACAGATTTTTTAAGTTCTGCCAGGGGAGCTAGACGTTAATTGCATTTATTTTAATTCTGAGGGGTGCTTTACAATGTGATTTTATTTGAAATAGGGGTCAATCTGAACATTTTTAGAAGTACTTACTATCGGGAAACTTGATATAAGATTTAGTTCGCAATCATAAATTTCTCGATCGTAAACAGTGTTGGGAACGATTTTGGTTAGCCGCGATAATTTGCGATCGAAAAATTGAATTGAAGAGCAATTTTTTGAATCAAAAATTTCTCGAGCGCAAATAGTAATGGTGTAACATCCCGTCCCATACCGGGTGTCACTGTAGCATCCGTCCCTACCGGGACCTGTGGGGTTGGGCCCAACTCCCGAAAAGGTAGGTCGACCTTGGTGATATGAGTAGTACTATCAATTCTCTTATACGATTCTTAGCCTGACACGCCCATACATTGTCAGTCTCAGGATCCTCTCATTCGGGTGTCGGATCGGTTCGTTCATGTACCCCTTCGCCTAGAAGCCTGCCAGGAGCCGCTCCTTGTCCGTGCACTTCTGGCACCGGCCATCACTCCCCGCCCTCATCGGCCCCGGGCGTCACAAATGGGCCTGATCCATTTAATCGCAAAAAATGTCAAATCGAAAACCCAACATTGACTTACAGCGAAGTTAATAAAAGTTCACTTTTTGGTCAGTCGAAAAACTTTTTCTCACCCAACCCTAAATCGCAAAAAATTCTCTCTCGAAAAACTTTCACAGACTGTTCAAATTTCTCAAAAAATCTTTCGATTTTCAACATCAAATTGTGTGTTTAAGGTGGAAATGAGATTCTTTAGACATTTGCATGTGATTTAACTCCATTAGCATCTGCGTTTTCTAATTTTTCGCATGATTAAAAATTAGATTCTCGACTGTTCTTCAAAACTAAGAATACTGTATACTATTTTACAGTGATTTAGGCATGATTATGAGTTTTATCTGAGATTAATGCCTGATCTTAAGACAATGTCGATGTTCTTTATGAATCTGGTAGTTTAAATCTTGAATATTCTTTATCTTCGACTCTAATTTGAGTTTAGATAAAACTGGGCGTTTGAATGTTTGAAGCTATCGAAGAACTTTATCGATCGAAAACAGTCTTAATTGAGTTCCGATTCAATTGAGATACTGTTTGTGTCGAATTAAGTTTTCGATTGCTAAATTCTGACTTAGTCGTTAAGATAGAAGATTTTGACCGAAAAAATTAATTACCATCGAGAAATCTAATTAGGATTTTTATGCGAGTGAAAAATTTGAGCGCTGAGTAGACAAATTAGATGCAAGTTAGATCGAGCGTAAAACTTACTATCGCAAAATAGAATTTTCGATTTCATTTTAATTCGGTCGCAAAAAAATTAGCAGCGAAAAATTAATTTTTCAAAGCTTTTTCGATCGTAAAATTCGCCGCTTAGGATTTAATTGATCGAATAATTTCTCGACGATCGACCTAGTTTGTCGTTGACTAATTTTTCGATAGTAAAATATCGCACAAAAATTTACATAGGATCGAAAATCATATCGCTCGACAAATTTTAAATCGAAAAATTTTATTCAATCGAGGAAAAGTTTTCGATAGTAAATTTACCTGAGATTTCTCAATCGTAAATTTACGCGGAATTTTTCTCGATCGTAAAATTGATCGACTACTGTCTCACGACTTCAACTTCCACACTTAGAAATATTTTTTAAGTCTTTTACACTGTAGTGAACTTATGGGAGTAAAATTTTCTGGATCGAAAAATTAAACGGAGTTATTTCAATTGAAATCAATGCATAGGAAATCAATTTGAAAATCAAATTTATCAAGCGAAAAGTCTCTCGGCATGAACAGTGACATTTCCCGCGATCAAACACTTAAGAAAATTTCGAACTCTTTTTCACGCGTTATATGTTTAATCGAAATTACAATCATGCCATTACATTTTTTCAAAATCAAGTTTCCTATATGCATATAACACGATTTCAATTCAAAATTCATCAAACATGTTATAACTTGCTACATTATTATAGTTTGATGAAATTAAATCAATTTTTCGACTAAATCTAAAATTGGACTAATGAACTTTTATATCTCTTATTTTTCAGATGGATCGCTATCCTCGTTACAATCACATCTACGACCACAATCTATACCTGAAGGTCCGGGATACAAATTTTCAGCTCGATCTGAGCACCTTTTGGTGTCCAGATGAGATTATTGTCTCTATCATGCAAGGACACCCCATTTGGCATGCATTGACGGTCACCGCATCCGTGCCAATAGTCTATCTCCAGCAATTCCGGGGATGCATTCAAGGTTCAGTGGAAAATGGGGCCTTCTCCTTCTCAACCATTATTGGGACGCGACCCATAAATATGGACAAGAACCAGTCCGGGATGATTCTGGACTTGCCATAAAGCGCCAACTACGACCCGCTCCCATCAGACGCAGAGATGGTGCATGACTTCATGCAGATGGGATATCAACCGCAGCTCACCAAGCTGGCTCAGGTCCAGAGAAGCGGTATCCCACATCCGTAGAAGACACTGTTTTGGATCGAACAAGTGTCTAGCGCCCAAGCATGCTGCCTTTGACAAGGGCAATGGCAACATCCTGCGGATATTTCACGGCCTCGCGTTCTCCAGAAATTACGACTTCGCGCAGCTGATCTGGAATGATCTTGCAGACCAGATTCGGCAAAAGGAGAATTGGAGATCGAAGAATGTGCCCTACGCCCGGTGGCTTAACGTGATCATCAAGGAATTCATGGAGATGCACGAGTCCATCCCTCATCTACCTCATGGAGGAAATTATCAACCACCGAGGCTCAAATTCTTCCAATCCACGGCTCACGAACTTGGACCAACCGTCGATGCCGATATCTTTTGAGCTTCTACGTCTCGCTGACCCCAGAGGAGACGTATACCGTATGTACTGCCGGGAGAATCACCTCACCGAGGAGATGATTCGAGGGCCCCCGACAGATTTTGGAGTTAGCCCTCCCCAACAACAACAACAACCAAGCCCTGAGGAACGATGATTGATGACGTCGCTCAGGAGCTTGAATAGGAGCCACCTATGATCGAAGTGCAAATGCCCGACGTGGATGATACTCTAATAGGCGTCATGGCTACTGAGATGGCGCTCGAGGCTCCTGAACAGGAAAATCAGGTTGGCCCGTACATGTAGGCTTGCTCCAAGAGCCCATTGAGGAGGTTCTGATTCAGGAAGCATAGCCCGAGGCTGAAACGGGGCACAGCTCACCACCTTCGGCGACTGAACAAGCCCATGATGTAGCACGAGAACCGACACCTCACACGGCTTCCTCGTCAGACACCGAATTTGATGAGGAGATCCAACTCATAAGACGGACTCCCCGACGACTGAGCTTTCAGATCGAGTCCCTCTTCACCGTCGTCTCCACCACGTCAGACACGCCGCCTGTCCTACCTTCTAGGGTTGAGGACCCTTCATCGCTCAATCTAGAGCCGCAGCCCACTACCTCAGCGGCGGTCGGGGCCGAGGATCAGACTGCTACTACCGGCCTCGACGTCGAAATGTCTGACATACAGGTTCAATCTGAGCCTGTCAACAACATCCATAGACGTGAATCTTCTAGATTCAAGTCAAGGATTGAATGGAAGTCTCATACACTCACAACCTCAAGTGACTGTGAGCCAACCTGAGGAGCCGGTGCCTGCTCATGGGTTGTCAACAGGCGACATCACTCGACCTGGTACCTCTTCGACGGAGGCTTCCACAACATTTGTGACGAACTAGCAATTCCAGGCCGCTCTCTCTGCCGCTGTACAATCTATGGAAGACAAGATCATGGAGAGAGTACTCCAAGCCATCGAGACATCCCGAAGAGACACCCGGAAAGCACCTGTCTCTGAAGGTCCTTCGTCACAACCCAACCTCACACCTCCACAACCCACACTCACCGACCCTTTAGACACTTCATCCATTCTCATCAACCCATACACCATACCCATAACCGAGCTCCACGACATCTTACTTGCCCGCCTGATCGGCCTTTCCATCCAATCGCCTCAAGAAGAGTCTCTTTATAGGCGATTGGTGGATTATCCTGAGCCACCTACGGACACTTGCCGAGGCCATAGCTCCCACTCAAGACGCAGACATGACGATCCTGATGATCAGGACCCTCATGAGGGGGAGAAGAGGCCACAGACATCTACGAGTTGTCAAGAACAAGGCCAAGGCTCGGGCTCTGTACAGATAGGGGCTGGAGCCGGAGAAACCTCACAACCCACTACACAAACCACCACCACCACGCACCGTACACAACCTCTAAGCCCTATCTACCAACCCACCATACGAACGCCTCCGTCGACCCCATCCACCCCACCGACCTTTTCAAGCCCCTTGCTTCTGAAAGAAGAAGCAAGTGCTGCAATGCTCGTAGCCTTAGCAGCTACTCAAGCCACTGCCAGCTTTACCGCTCCGGACCAATCGGGCACATCTGGACATAGAGCCAACCACATGAAGTCCTAGATAAGTACATATTCGAAGGACAGTGGATGACCCATAGTATGCCCGAGACGGCTCAAAGTTAACGGCTCAAGGATGTTCGGCACTTCCTACGTCAAGCCACGGTTGACCTGGTCCTCATAGAAGATGAAGAACTTCAAGAAGGTGAAGACCACGAAGCAGTTCCCGCAAGGCTTCCAGAGCTGATTGCTCAACGAGCGGATGACCCTCCGAGGTTAACTCCAGGGACCATCCGAGTCGATACGCCGTGAGAAAACATCAGAATAGAGATCCCTTTCCTTGAAGAAGTTCGTCAGAATATTTGGAGGTCACCGGACAAAGTTAAGGAGCTAACGGAGCTAGAGCTTCGAGGAATCTCTCACTGGGACAAGCAAAAAAGGGATACATACCTTTGGATGCTGACCAGACTTGGACCTGACCAACGACTAGGGATTCCCAAGAATCAGCTGAAAAGCTACTTCAAAGGATTATCCCCCAGGAGGAATCCCGACTCCCATCTATCAGATTGAACGGATCGATAGGACCCGAGAAGAGCTCACCGAGAGTGATCTACCATACCTTCCAGCCGAGAAAGTCTACAATCTTTACAAGCTATATGTAAAGAAGTACAACGACCCTCACGGCTCATCAGGAAGGAAGGGCTCGAGGGACTTTACCGCTTCATGTTGCGTCAAGTCAAGTACTTCACGGTGCACGACCTTCAGATGGCTCTAGAGAGCAATATGAAGAAGGCCACATGATAGCTCCGTACAATCAAGGACCTGAAGTCGAGACGCTTCCCGTCAATCACTTGCATTTGAGCTTAGACTTGGCAATCATCTACCACAACCCAATCGTTAAGAAGAACAGAATGCTGCTGAAGGCTGACGTTCACAAATATTGCGACGGATGCTCAAGGTCATCAGGAAGAATATAGAGCGGAGATTGGACGAAATCAACCGAGACACGATGCTGAGGATTCACAGGTTCGTGAAAGAACAACCGCTTCTGATGGAACTTCTCGAGACGATCGAGGAGCGGATCAAGCTGAGGGAGACGCTGAGGAATTACGAGTAAGCGCTGGACTTGCGCAGGTCATTCTTCGCCCGACGAGGACAACTGGGGCAGACAAGCAATCAAGCACAAATGGGGTGAATGTTTCTAATTGTGCTTAGATTTAATTAGATGTCCTCGTATTTTGGGGCTTTACTTGTATTTGTCCTTAGATTAGGACTAGTTTGATATTTATACCAAGTTTGTTAGGTATAAATACTTAATGTACACATTGAATTGAGAAAGTTTTGAAATTGATCCGAAAGGCTTGCAATTCAATTTCTAGAGAGAGACAATAGTAACTTTCTCACTCTACTCGAATTCTCTCTCTTGTTCTTCATTCGAGTTTTTCGATCGAATCTTAATGTCAAATCGAATTACTTAGAATTCTTGCCTAGGATCATAGAGTTGTTAATCGTAGGACCTAACACATGACAAGACAAGACAAGACATGACTTTGTGAGGATTAGTGAGCGTTGGCGCATATGCCTATGCAAGACAGAACACGAGCACTGCATGCATAAGCTTTCACTTATTGGGCTACATAAGCTCATCCCATGTTTTATGCATTGTAGGTCCCAGCGAACACGGTAAGTGATCGCCTAGCCAGCGAGGCACTCTTTTGAAGCTTTCGAGCGACTTTTGGGGGTGGTGTGTACGTGGATGATGACCTGTGAGGCCGGACGCGTAGGAAATTTTGCTGCACATATATACACGACACATGATAGAACTCGAATGTAATCAAAAAGTTTGGAAGCATTCTTTTGACATGTAACGAAACGATGTTCCTTTATGAAAAAGGAAAAATTTATTCCGCATTTTCGTATTTCTTCTAACTAAATACGTAGTTAAGCACGTAAGACAAGTCTAGAAATGGTAGCGATGGCTAGGGTCGCTACACTACTACTCCAGGAAGCTCCAATTGTCTAAGCAGAAGGAAGTTGGAGTAGCTCTCATGGCTGAACATGACCAATGGCTCGACGACACGTCGAGTTCTGAAGAAGAGAGTTTAGCTCTCATGGCCCGTCTCGACAATGAATCGGACGCCGAAACTGCCAATCAATCGGACGACGAAAACGCATCCACCTCTTCACAAGAGGTAGACCTACATTCCTCATTATTGACCATGTTAGAATCGTATAAAATATAATACGCTAACATGAAACATGAGCAGGAATATATAAAGGAAGTAGAAGACAGATTGTCTAGGTCTAAAGAAAAGATCACTAGTCTCGAATCCGAACATAGAAGCTCCCATACGAAAATAGAAGAACTCACTAAGAGCTTACATTCTAGAGAGACTAGTCCATCTCAAACAGAGGAGCATAATGCAAAGATTAAGGAATTGGAGCATAATGCTAAGAGCTTACTACAATTGGTTGATTAGGAATCTCAACGAGAAAGCGACCCTCAATTGTAGGATAACCGAAGTTACCACTAAGATTACTAACTTAGAAGCCCAATTAGAAGAATCTAATGCAAAAGTTAGTAAGGTTAGTCTAGATTTAGATGCCTGTCAAGTTTCCAAAATAACAATAGAAAATAATTATGCTCTTTTAGGGGAGGAACGGAAAAAGCTATATGCTAAGGTTAAGGAGTTAGAAAATCTTCTTGTTAGAAGGGGACAACAGTTCCACCTCGATGCACGGCTTCACGCTAAAACAGTTCCAGCGCCAGGCAACCAGCGAGAGGAAGCTCTAAGATGAACAGTTCGAGAAAGACCAGCCGACCTTCCTCAAAGAATCAGAAGGCGTCGACGATTCCCTTAAGAGGGACGAAGCCGGCGGCAGCGACGACCTCTTCGGGCAGATCTACAAGGCAATTGCGCTGAAACGCCAGGATGAGACTTGGGTAGCGCCCTTTTTAGTTTTCGGCTGAGCAACTCTTTATTTGATTGTGTATGTTTGTTTGTTAGATATGGTAGTATTTTAGTTTGTTCGTAGTGTTCTCCCTGTTGGTCAGTTAGTTGTCTCCGTTATGGAGCTTCGAGTCCCTCTTTATGGGGGGTTTTGTCACTGAGTCCCTCTTTATGGGGAAACATTCGAAGATTTTGGGTGGAAAATTGACAAATATGATATCTAAGTAGATCTGAATTAATAGCCATATTATTCATGGAGTTTTAGTTTAGATAGTGCTTGGTTTAGCGTATTGATTTTCTCAATCCTTAATTTTCTATGTTTTGGTGTGTTTGAGTTCTTTGTTGGTCTCGGGAGAATTTTCGTTCCATTTTGGTTCGATCTTCTCGCCGAGTTTTCTCTCCTTTATGGAGATTTTCTCCTCCTTTGGAGGCATTTTCCCTTCTGGATGTCGGTTGTAACCAGAGGGGCTCTGTTGGCTGTTTAGCCATTGTACTATTTTGTGGAATGAAAAGCTAGTTATCGTTGGAAAAAAGAAGAAGGGGACAAACAGAACATACCATATTTTAGAATCAACCCATGGACTTAAAAGTTTATGACTATAAATTTGGCTTAGGTTTTGAGAACCCACAATGCTTGTCGAAAATTGACTATAAGCAACTTTACGATATTCAATACATGGGTTTAGGATTAACAGATCTTATGGTTTTTACTAATGCTAAAGAAATAGATGCTTTAGAAGAAACCAAAAGAAAAGCCAAGACTGGGGTTGAAATTCCCTTCTCCTACACCGAATTGAATCAAAGCTACAACATTAGGGATCTTCCCAAGGGTTGGAGCCTTGAGACCTTTCCAAAGATCTTTCTACCATTGAAGAAGCACAAAATAATCATCATTCTGAAAAATCTCTCTACATACCCCCTATTGTTAGGAAAATAGAGGAGTTAAGAGGTTCATTAGAAAAGAACGAGAGAGTTTTGAAGCTGAAAAGAAAAAGTTCCTAAAAGAGATGGAAAATCTCAACGCTTCTTCTTCCTCCCAAATTCTTTCTCACGCAACTCCTTCTAAAGAGATTAAAATAATAAAAGCGTGAAGAAAGAAAAATCGCCACCTCATGATAAAAAATTAAGGAAAAGTATTTTGAGAAATATTATCTCTAATGCTGTTTCTAGTACGTCTCAGGGAGCATAGGGCCAGCACTAGATACGAAGGCATGGGTGTCTAGAATAAAAATAGAGAAGGAGTCAATAGATTCGAATGTTTCCAATATCGTTTCTCCTCCTGTAAACATAAAAGACACTCGAAAAATAAAAGAGTCATTTCCTCGTTTCAAATAATTGCTTCTACATACTCCATCAAACCGATCACATTTAGAAGCACTAATTTCGAAATAGGCTCCACATCGAAAATAAAAAATAATCATTCTAAAACAAATGCATCTAGAATGAATCTAGGAAACAAGATCCAGCCATAAAGAAGGCTTTTGGCGCTGTTCATGCTTGTTCTCACCTAAGGTACCCCGTAAAGATTGAATCCCCCAAACACCTTAGGAGATTATCAAAAGAAAAAATCTTTGCCTTGGTTCAGCCTAACAAAGCATTTTTGCGTGCTGAAATTAATCTTCCCTGCAAGGTTCAACCCAAATGGGTTTCTAAATCCCCGCCTACGAAGACAATAGCCAAAAAGGCCAAGTCACCTAAAGAGGCGAAACCCAAAGTCTCTTCTTCGAATGCAACTTCGGTTACTAAAGCTCCTATGGATAATAATTTAGGAACCATATATGAACCTAAATCTAAATCTGCTAATCTAAGAGGACCCATTTTTAAGTGGGTACCTAAAGATCTCTAATTTGTTTTTGCAGATCCATCATGTGTGGTACATTGAATCTGGTTGCTCCGCACACATGACGGGAAATCAAGAGCTGCTGAGCAACTATCAAGACCAACTGAATGGAAAAGTCAGATTTGAAAACAACGATTCAGCCCCGATTCTAGGACTTGGGGATATCATTCTGAAAAACCTGACAATAAAAGATGTCCCTTATGTCGAAGGCTTCTGCCATAACTTGTTCAGCATAGGCCAGTTCTCTGACAAAGAGTTCCAGGTGGTCTTTCATGCTGACCTGTGCAGAAGTTTGGATAGTCAGGACACAGAACTCCTTCAAGGACTTCGGAAACCAAATCTCTACACAATAAACCTGACATCCGTGCGGCCCTCGACAGCTGTTTGCCTCATCTCTCAGACTGTAATTCAGAGGAACAGCTTATGGCATCAGCGTATGTCTCATCTCAACGTCAAAGCTCTTCAACGCCTTTCACGAAAAAGTTGGTTCACGGTCTTCCAACTATAACTCTACAGAAAGAGCATCAATGTTCGGCGTGCCAATTAGGAAAAATAAAGTGAGGATATCATCATATCAAACAAGTAGCCTCTACTTCACGTCCTTTGGAAACGTTACATATGGACCTCTGTGGACCGATGAAGACATGGGACAAGGTTCCTCCGAACTTGGACAAGGTTCCTCCGAGCTAAGGATGAGACAGGGGACTTGATAATCAATTTTGTGAACTCTACTCAAAATCTGTTGCAGCAGACTATCCAAGTCATTCGAACGGACAATGGCACTGAGTTCAAGAACAAATGCCTTAGTGAATTTTATCAGAAACTTGGAATAAGTCAACAATTTCAGCCGCCAAGACTCCTCAACAGAACGGGGTAGTCGAATGAAAGAACAGAACTCTAGTGGAAGCCCCGCATACAATGCTCATCCAATCTGGCCTTCCACATTTCTCTGGGCGGAAGCAGTAAATACCACATGTTTCACTCAAAATAGGACGGTGGTTCACAAGCGCTTTGACAAGACTCCGTACGAAATTATCAACAAGCGAGTACCCAGCATCTCATTCTTCAACGACCGAGAGCAACGTGCTAAGTTCGACCCTAAAGCATTCCAAGCCACTTTCGTCGGGTATTCTTCAACCTCGAAGGCGTACTGAGTATACATCAAGTCTAACCACACAATCAAAGAAAGATACAATGTCACTTTCCATGAAGTGGCGGATATGGCTTCTGGTCAATACAGTCCAGGACCCGTTCTCAACCCAATGGCTCCTGCACAACTCAGTTCAGGACCCGTACCAAATCAGATAGCTTCTGAATACGACAGTTCAGAACCTGTTTTCACTGGTGTGTTGGCACAAAACCAACAGAAGATGGCAACAACTCCGACTTCAACGTCAGAAGAAGCAATAAGACTTGCATTAGACGACTTGGTCTCTATCTTCGAGCCGGTATATCGGTCAAACAATACTACACCTCTAGTGGATTCTCCACCTGACGAGACCGATGTCCCAAGTGCTTCATACGTCGCCACCTCACCCGATTCAGAATTGCCACAGAATAACGAAGAATCTACAGTAGTTGTTGAGGAAGAATCATCAGAGACAATTGTTCCAAGTGCAGATTTGGAACTTTCTCATGCAACTGACCAACCTGAGTTCAATGGAAATCTAGACCTACTGATAGCTGATGCATCGACTTCAGCCTTGTCTCATGAGCGCAAGTGGACTAGAGGTCATCCGATTGATCAGATAATTGGCAATCCTTCGGATGGAGTTAGGACACGTCATCAACACGGTTTCTTCAGCTGCTTCTTAAGCATAAATGAACCTACCAAGGTAGCAGACGCACTTCAAGACCCGAATTGGGTAATAGCGATGCATGATGAAATTCATCAATTCGAACGTCTTCAAGTGTGGACCTCACTACCCCGACCTCATGGGAAAACAATTGTCGGAACTAAATGGGTATTCAAAAATAAAAAGAATGAAGATGCTGAAGTGATCCGGAATAAAGCATGGGTAGTTGCGAAGGGATACAACCAACAGGAAGGCGATGACTACTACGTGACCTATGCTCCTGTTTCCTAAATCGAAGCTATCCGTCTTCTCCTGGCTTATGCAGCTCACAAAGACTGCAATGTCTATCAGATGGATGTTAAGACTGCCTTTCTCAACGGAGTGTTAAACGGAGAAGTCTACGTTGCTTAGCCGGAAGGCTCGGTTGATCAAGAACATCCCGATCACGTCTGTTGATTGGACAAAGCTCTCTATGGACTAAAACAAGCCCCACGTGCTTGGTACGATGTCCTGAGTATTCCTCGTGAAGTCTGGATTCATACGAGGAACGATAGACACAACCCTCTTCATCAAATGGCAAGACAAAGATCTGATGATCGTCCAAGTATACGTCGACGACATCATCTTCGGATCAACTAATCCACGGCTTTGTACAAAGTTTGGAGATTTAATGAAAAGCAAGTTAGAGATGAGTCACATGGAAGAGATGCAGTTCTTCTTAGGACTTCAAGTAAGGCAACTCGAAGATGGGATTTTCATCAGTCAAACAAAGTACATTAAGGATATTCTGAAGAAATTCCATCAAGATCAGAGCAAGCCTCTCAGCACTCCTATGTCACCAAGCTGCAAGTTGGATGCCGATCCCTCTGGAATGTCGGTCTACATCACACTGTATCGCAGCATCATTGGATCTATTCTCTACCTCACTTCCAGCCGGCCGGATATCATGTTTGCCACCTGCTTATGTGCCCGTTTTCAAGCCGATCCCAAGGAATCCCATATGCTCGCGGTCAAAAGGATTCTGCGTTACCTCAAGGGCACTTCTACCCTTGGCCTATGGTATCCAAAGGGTACGAATTTCAAACTTATAGGCTATACTGACGCTGATTATGCAGGTTGCCAAATGGATAGGAAAAGCACGTCCGGTGGCGCTCAATTCTTAGGCGAAAAGCTGGTCTGCTGGTCATCCCAGAAGCAGAACTGTGTTTCAACTTCGACGGCCGAACAGAATACGTGGCAGCCGCCAGCTGTTGCTCCCAGATGCTGTGGATGCGAACTCAGCTTCACGACTATGGGTACAACTTAAATAATATACCCATATATAGTGATAGTCAAAGTACCATCGCTATTACTTGCAATCCTGTTCGTCACTCACGCACAAAATACATAGACATTAGATATCACTTTATTAAAGATCATGTAGAAAAGGCACCATAGATATGTATTTCGTGAACACAGAGTACCAACTAGCTGACATTTTCACCAAGGCATTGGACGAAAAACGATTCCAATTCCTTGTCGGAAAATTAGGCATGTTGAATCTTCCGTAAAATGTGCTTTACCTGATCTTCTGTGCTATTAAATGTTCTATGCTATGTGTTTTCTATACTTATATGATTTATCTTGCGTGAAATAAATAAAAAATATAATAAAATAGAAAAATTCAAAAATATTATACATATATCGATAATATTAAGGGAATGATGAAATCCTTTAGGATGCTTTGATCTAGAGTCACTTAGAATTTTACCCCGACATGCGATTGATTTAATTGCTTAATTTTGTCAGTCTATGTCGCATTCTTGTGTCTAAAGGTCATTAGGTTGCTCAGTAGACACAAAGCCACTTTACATATGTGAGGATTCTAGCCTTGTTATTATTTTCTCTTTGGATCTATTTCTCGAGTGAGTCACACATCAATTATACTTGTCTTAAGTAGTGATACTTGGCTTCACTTTGCCTTAGATAGTTAGGAAAATGATAAGGGTCCTTAGGTTATCCATCACTCGGCCTTACATAATTTTTCCCTCACATCAGCCCTTAGTCATCCACTTTGAGCCTTCTCCGATTTCCTTTTCTTCATTTGAATTCCATTCCTAGCCTTCAACCGATTTTTGTACTATCAGATGGTTGTTCAAACGAGAAAAGGAGTGGGACAAAATATAAAAAAAAGGATGATGACAAAAGAAGGCATTGCTCAATGCACAAATATCAGACTAAAGGGACCTGCCTTCCGACTATAAATTCTAGAAGGTGGCATGGATCCTGCTGTGAACTTCTCCATTTATAATCTCGTACGCTCGTCAGGACGGCTGGAAAGAGGAGCACCTCAAATTGAACTTCTCCAACGATAATCCGGTCTTATATGGGGAAACGAGAAGAGGAGCGCAGCCTTGGGTACGAAACCTCTCTAGGGATTAAGAGAAGAGGAGTACGGTATCAGCCCGAGAACCAACAAGAAGAACTTCGCCTACGATAATCTCCTATGGCCTCGTGGAGAAGCGGAGTTTCAGCTTGAGCATAAAAGGGATAGATATTAAAATAAAAGAGGGAGAGAAGATTGAAAAGATAAAAGACGCCGAAAAAAAAGGAGACGGACATAGAAATGGAAGTTTATGAAGATGAGCTCACTTTCCTCTAAATTCCTTCCCTTCTAAGTCCTAGCCAAATTAAACTCCTTACAAGTCCCTTTGATTCCAAACGGCGGTTTCTCGCTTAGGTGAAATGATTATAAATGCCTCGATCACAGGTAAATTGACTTAAGATTGCTTGTGTTGACTTGTGTGATATAAATATAAAAATCCCAAGTTAAAAATACTAGAGTGCTAGAGTGAACCTAGTGAGAGTTGTCGAAATGGACCAGTCTATGAACCTAGGACTTTAGTTTGACGACATGACTCATTTTCTTCTTTCAAATGTCTCGTAAATTTTAGGTGTGACGATTGATCGAAGCAAAATAATCTGACCACATACTATAGTAATAGTAATATTCATAAAAAATAATAATAATAAATAAAATGAAAGAAAAAATATATATCTACATATAAATAGACAAATAATATTTTTCTTTCTTATTTTAAATATAGTTTAAAATTAAAAAAAAAAAGGCAAATGAAAGAATTCGCACATTTTGACATGAAATTTTATGTTTCATATTCATTGACTTGTAAAAATGCGAAAATTTAGCTTCTTATAATTCACACATTCTAATATGCAATTTTACTTTGCATTTGAGTTGAATTGTTAAAAATGCTAATAATTGTTATTGTTCATACCCTTGCGCAAAATCCTGCTTACATGATTAGGGGACCATGTACCTACGCTAAATTGATCATTTGCGTGTTCTTAATGTTTGTTACTTGGATTGGTTTATGTTTTTGAATGATAGATCAATTTAGATGCATTATTTGAGGGGGTGCATTTACAAAATATTATGTCTTGAGCTCCAAATATTTTAGATGTTTTCTTCTAAGTGTCGTAGAAATTTTCTATTCGATTTCTCTTGAACAACGCACTTCAATGAGGAGGACGTCGCAAATTTTCATGATCAGGAACTCACGACATTGGTAAAACAATTCAGGGGGGCTTGATTTACAACAATTGCTTCCTAATTAACTCTAATTTTCTCGATATTTTTGCTCAAAGTATTGCAGATGTTCAAAACTCAATTTTGGAGCAAGATGTCATTACTCGGAATTACAGGGAGTTAATTGCATAGGGGGAGCAATTATGTGGTTTTTATCTGAAATATGTGTCAATCTGAAAATCTTAGAAATACTTACAATCGAGAAACGAGATTGATAAGTTAATTATCGATCGAAAATTTCTCGAGCGTAAATAGTATTGAGCCTGATCTATCTTAAGCGATAACGTCGTATCTGCCCAATTGGAAAAAGTCGTCTTTAGCAGTCGAAAAAGTATTTCTAAAGCAAAACCTAATCGATAAACTCTACAGTGTCTTTTCAGTCTCTTGCAAAACTTTTAAAAAAAAAAGACAATTCCATTTCCTCTCGAAACTTGCGATTTCATACCACGAAATTGTCTTTTCAAGGTAGCATAGACACTTGCTTATTGATTGCGTGCTTTTAAACTCCATTTGCGTCTGTATTTTGTGATTTTCCGCTTGATTTGTTGGTAAAATTCTCGTCTGTGAACTGTTTGAAAACCCGCATGCTATTTTCAGGAGTCTGAGATCCTTAGATGTGTTTATTTGGTTCGATTTATGTGTTTTATCGTAGTTTATGTGTTTTCGATCATTCAGAAAGTATGTATTCTTGATAATCTGTGTTTTAGAGCTCAAATCGATGTTTCGACTAAACTGGGTTTTTGAATGTTTAGCGCTGTCGAAGAACTTTCTCGATCGCAAACTGCTTCAGTCGAATTTCAATTGGATTGAGATACCGTTTGCATCGTAAAAGATTTTCGATCGTAAAATTTTAACTTAGTCGACAAGTTAGATGACGTAGATCAAATATTACTTACTATCGAGATCAATTGGAATTTTATGCGAACGAAAATTAAAGAGTGGAATAGTTTTAAAAAGATGCAATATAGTTCGAGCGTAAAACTTACAATCGCGAATAGTATTTTCGATTTCATTTTATTTCGGTCGCAAAGTTTAGCAGAGAAAAATTAATTTTTCAATGTTAAAGTTTCTCGATCGTAACGCAGCAAAGGTTTTGAATCAATTGAAAATTTTCTCGATGATTGATTTAGTTTTTCGTTGACAAATTTCTCGACTAAAAAATCTCGCAGTGTAAAACTCACTTAGGATCGAAAATCATTTCACGCTCGACAAACTTGACAACGAATAATTTTATTCACTCGAGAAAAATTTTTCGATAGTAAATTTACCTGAGAAATATTTTCTCGATCGTAAATTTATGAGGAAAGTTTTCTGAATCGTAAAATTGATCGGCTACAGTATCACGCTTATTACTTCAACACTTAGAATTTTTACTAAGTCTTTTTACATTGTAGCGAACATTAGCGAATAATAATTTTTCGATCTCAAAATTGAACGGAGACACCTAAATAAAAATCAACACATAGGAAATGAAAATTGAGAATTAAATTTTCGCGCGATAAATATAGCGGAGTGAACAGTGCTTAATGCAACATTCCAACGCTTAGAAAATTTTTCGAACGGATCTTATATGCCTTATACATGAATGTCGAAATACTTTAATATTCACTTCGTATGACCTGTGTGTACATTACATATTTTAAAATCAAAATTCATCAAACATGCTATGACTTGATACATCATTATAGTTTGATGAATTAAATCAATGTTCGACTAAATTTAATTTTTGAGCTAATGAACTTTCATATCTCTTATTTGTTTGCAGATGGATCGCTACCCAAGATACAACCACATCTATGACCAAGACATGTATCTCAAGGTCCAGGATACGAACTTCCAGCTCGACCTGAACACCTTTTGGTGTCCAGAAGAGATCATTGTATCTATCCTACAAGGTCATCCTATATGGCATGCATTAACGGTAACGGCATCGATTCCGATGGTCTATCTCCAGCATTTCTAGGGATGCATTCACAGCCATGTGGAATACGGAGCCTTCTCCTTCACCACTACACTTCGGACGCGACATATTCATGTGGACAAGAACTAGTTTGGCATGGTTCTGGACTTGCCTTACAGTGGAAATTGCGACCCGCTCCCTTCAGATGTGGAAATGGTGAATGACTTTATGCAAATGGGATATCAACCGCAGCTCGTCAAACTGTCTCAAGTTCTTAGTAACAGAATCCCTCATCCATGGAATACACTGTTTGGGATTGTAAACAAGTGTCTATCACCCATGCATGCATGATATGATAAGGGCAATGGCAACATTCTACATCTTTCATGGAATAGCATTCTCCAGGAACTATGACTTCACTCGGCTCATCTGGAATGACCTTGCAGACCAGATAAGGCAAAAGGAGAATAGCCGTTCAAATCGTGTGCCATACGCATGGTGGTTCTCCGTGATTATCGCTCAATACACGGAGATGTACGAGAACATTCCTCGCCTGCCTCCCGGTGGAAACTACCAGCCGCCCAAGCTCAAGTTCTTTCACAACCCCATACTATCAGAACTTGACCGACCATCGATGGCCATACCATTAGCACTGCTTCGTCTCACCGTCCCCTCGGGAGACGTGTACCGCCTTTACTGCCGGGAGAATCATCTCACAGAGCAGATGATTCGAGGGCCCCTGACATACTTTGGAGTGAGCCATCCCCAACCACAACAACCACAGAGCCCTGAGGACACGATGATCGATGACGTTGCTCAAGAGCTCGAACAAGAGCCTCCCACCATTGAAGTGCCAATGCCCGACTTAGAAGATACGGTGATAGACGTCGTGGCAAGTGAAATGGCACTTGAGGCTCCAGAACAAGATTTACAGGTGGAAGTGCCCATTAATGTTGGCGTGCTCCCACGGTCTATTGAGGAGATCCTACAACAAGAAGCACAGCCCGAGACTGAAATGGGGCATAGCTCACCACCGCGAATGACGAAGCAAGCCCGTGAGGATGACGCACGAAGACTATCCCCTCACACGGCTAAGTGTGATGAGTGTCTGATGAGGAAATTCAACTCATAAGACGGACTCCAAGACATTTAAGTATTTAGCTCGAGTCCCTCTTCACCTCCGTCACCACGTCATAAGACACAACGCCAGTTATTCCTACTAGGGTTGAGGATCCTTCATCACTCAATCTCGAGCCGCAGCCCAATATTTCTGCGTCAGTCGGGGGCGAGATTCAGACTCCTACTCCTACCGGCCTCGACGTCGAAATGCCTGATGTACAGGTTCAATCTGAGCCTGTCACAACATCCATAGATGCTAATCATATAGATTCAAGTCAAGGATTGGATGGAAGTCTCGGACAGTCACAACCTCAGTGACTACGAGCCAACTTGAGGAGCCGGTGTCTGCTCAAGGATTGTCAACAGGCGACATCAGTCGACCTGGTCCATCTTCGACGGAGGAGTCAACACCTTTTGTGACGAACGACCAATTTCAAGCCGCTCTCTCCGCAGCCGTTCCATCTCTCGAAGACAAAATAATGGAGAGAGTGCTCACAGCCATCGAGACATCCCGACGAGACACCGGGAAAGCACCCGTCTCCGAGGGCCTCTCGTCACAAACCAACCTCACACCCCCACAACCCACACCCACCGACCCTCTCATTAACTCATCGATCCTCATCAACCCATACACCATCCCAATGACCGAGCTCCACAACATCCTTCTAGCCCGCCTTATAGGCCTTACCATCCGATCGCCTCAGGAAGAGTCCCTCTATAGGCGACTGGTGGACCATCCTGAGCCACCTACTCAAAGCTGCCGAGGCCAAATCTCCCACTCCAGACGACGACATGACGATCCTGACGATCAGGATCCTCCTGAGGGGGAGAAGAGGCCAAGGACCTCTACGAGTGGCCAAGGACAAGGCCAAGGTGCGGGCCTGCACAGAGAAGGACTGGAGTCGTTGAAACCTCACAACCCACTACACAAACCACCACCACCACGCACCGCACTCAACATTTGAGCCCATTTTACCAACCTACCATTAGAACGCCGCCATCCACTCCACCGACCTCTACAAGCCCCTTGCTTTCTGAAGAAGACGCAAGTGCCGCAATGCTCGTTGCCTTAGCAGCTACTCAGGCCACTCCTCAAGCCACTCCCAGCTTTACCGCTCCAGACCAATCGGGCACATCCGGACATGCAGTCAACCCACACGAAGTCCTCGACAAGTATATCTTCGTAGGATAGTGGATGACACACAGTATGCCCGAGACGGCTCAAAGTCAAAGGCTCAAGGACGTTCGGCACTTCCTACGTCCAGCAACGGTTGACCTAGTCCTCGTAGAAGACGAAGAATGCCAGGAAGGTGAAGATCACGAAGTAATTCCCCCCGAGGCTTCCAGAGCTGATTGCTCAATGAGTTGACTCTTCGAGGCTAACTCCAGGGGCCATTCGAGTCGACACGCCGTGGGAAAATATTAGGATTGAAATCCCATTCCTAGAAGTAGTTCGTCAAAACATATGGAGGTCACCGGACAGAGTTAAGGAGTTGACCGAGCTAGAGCTTCGAGGTATCTCTCACTGGGACAAGCAGAAAAGGGACACGTACCTTTGGATGCTAACCGAACTCGGACCTGATCAGAGACTGGGGATACCCAAGAATCAGCTGAAAAGCCATCTCAAGGATCTTTTTCCAATCAATCAGCTACTGGGTGTCTACCATGCCAAGGGCGGTATCAAATAGAGCGGATCGATAGAACTCGAGAAGAACTCACCGAGAGTGATCTACCATACCTTCCAGCGGAGGAAGTCTACAACCTTTACAAACTCTATGTAAAGAAGTACAACGACCCTCAAGGCTTCATCGAGAAGGAAGGGCTCGAGGGACTATATCGACTCATGCTGCGCCAAGTCAAGTACTTTGTGGCGCACGACCTTCAGATGGCTCTGAAGAGCAATATGAAGAAGGTTAACATGACAGCTCCGTACAATCAAGGACCTGAGGTCGAAAAGCTTCCCATCAATCACTTGCACATGAGCTCAGACTTGGCAATCATCTACCATAATCCGATCGTTAAGAAGAATAGAGTGATGCTGAAGACTGAGGTTCACAAATACTGTAATGGGACGGTCAAGGTCGTCACAAAAAATATAGAGAAGAGATTGGATGAGATCAATAGAGACATCATGCTGAGGATGCACAGCTTTGTGAGAGAACAACCACTCCTGATGGAACTACTTGAGACAATCTAGGAGCGGATCAAGCTGAGGAGCGCATTGAGGAATTACGAGTACGCGCTGGGCTTGCGTATGTCTTTCTTTGCCCGACGAGGACAGATGGCGCAGACAAGCAATCAAGCACAAAGGGTGAGAATGTAGAATACAATTTGTAATTGTGCTTTGATTTTATTAGTTGTCCTTGTAATTAGGGGATTTATTTCTATTTGTCCTTAGATTAGGACTAGTTTGATATTTATACTAAGTTTGTTTGGTATAAATAGCTTGTACACATTTGTGCTTAATAGAGAAGTTTTAGATTTTGATCCGAAAGGCTTGCAATTCAATTTCTAGAGAGAGAAACACTAGTAACTTTCTCACTCTACTCGAATTCTCTCTTGTTATTCAATTGAGTTTTTCGATCGAGTTTCATGCGTGGATCATTCTAATCGAATTATTTAGAATTCATGCCTAGGATCTGTAGAGTTGATAATATAGGACATAACAAACTGCGTGGCTTGAGAAGTTGTAGAGCTTTTCTACCTTTTTCTCTCTTGTTAATTTTAGTAAAAGCCCAAGTCCTTCTCATTTAGCAACCAACGTTCCTTTTTTATGCATTTTTTTCTCAATTGCTTGTCAAAATAAATAATAAATAAGTGATGATTCACTTATTCTACACATCCTAACGTGGATGTGTAGAATTTTCATTTTTATTTTTCTTATTTATTTTGATAATTTTAATTCGGCCCTTGAGGTTTCTAAATTCTCAATTTAGTCTCTCAATTTTAACTAATTAAATAATTAAATCCGATCTAATTATTTGAACTATAATTGAGGCTTACTTAGTTAATTAATTGAGCACTTAGGACAATCTCAAGTCCTAATTATTTCCGTGACCGTCACTGATATTTAACTAAATCGTCGATACCTCGTATCAACTATGCCACAACCTCAACGAATCTCTTTCGTTAGGTTCCAGAGAAAAGCCCGCCGTTTTTGTTCGAGTTCATTACCATTTTTATGTGCGACTCTCTAGGTCCGTTGTAGCACCCGAACCCCCATAAGCTAGATTGGCCAATAAATTTACACCCATGTTCTATGTGACTATATGAATTTTATGTGATAATTATATGCTTAAGAGTGATTGTGTGATTTTGTGTCATGTGACTTCTAACCAATTTAGGAATTTTTGAGAATGTGGAGTAAGGGAATTAGAGTAATAATGTTGGTAAGACTAGAAATTGGGCTTTGTTTGTATTGGATAAGATTTAAACTTAGGCCCAACCCATGAGGAACAAACTTGGGAAACAAAATTTCCTTAAATGGGGGATATATACGTCACTTAGGTCCCACCAACCATACCATTGACCACTTAAATATCTATCACAAACCCTTTGATCTCTCAAAACCTTTTTAAGAAAACAAAGCGTGACAAATCGGGTGAATTGGAAGGCAACAAATCGGGCGATTTGTCATTCTGCCGATAGTGGAAATCGTCGAGCTTTATTTTCAATGAATACCATTAGTGACAATCGGGCGACTTAAGGTATTTCAAAATCGGGTGTTGACTTGATTCTAACCACAAATCGAGCGAATTAGTTTAACGGGTTGACCGTTGACTGCCGAGTCTAATATTTAAATATAATCATTTTATACCAATATAGTTCGAGAATTAGTACAGATACTAATAATATTATTATATTCAGAGGATCAACAGTTAGAGACCTCGACGGATTACTTATTTGGTGATAGCGGGAGGACAGGTAGGTGGATCATCCATCTACAATGCGTAAACACATACGTGATTTATGTGCTTTCATGTGATTTATTGGTTTACGTGACTTACGTGATTTACGTGTTTTATCTGTTTCACGTACTTTTTATGTGGATTATGTTCTCATGAAATTTCATGTAAATGCATACACATGCATATTACGTCAGGGCGAGAGATGGTTGTACCGTAGTGAGACGGTGATGATTTAAGATATTGACGTACGGGGTAGAATGAGATGTTTGTGATTTGTGACTCTTAGAGGAGTCGAGGTTGGGCTCATTGGGCACCTGGCGGAGACAGGCGTGATCGATTTGTCTACTCGGGCGTGATCGTTCCGAGGTGCATACCGCCGGATGACATTTTTGGTGCGACATGATAGGGGGCCGTTGGCGTGATCGTCCAGTGCACTATCAGTGTATGCTTTTGGTGCGGAGCGACCCGGTAGGAGGCCATTTGCGTGATCGTCCAGTGCACTACCAGGGTAGGCTGCCGTGAGACTTGGGGGTGGCCTCCCAGTAGTCTTTTGCACGCGAAGGTGTGCAGCCTAACCTAGGGCCCTGTGTTGTGTGATGTGAGATAGGAATGAGGGAAAAAGAAAGAGTGTGCATTGACATGTGAGATATTGTGAATGGGATGGAGTGCACACTTGCATACATGCATTTTATTCACCTACTGGGCAAATCGCTCAGTGTTTACGTGTTGTAGGTACTGAGTCCGACGCTGATACGCGTCGTGACTAAGGCGGCTGGTGGCGGTGCTCCACGGACTTTTGAGGGCAGGGCGGTACATGGATGAAGACCTGTGGAGCGGCGTTAGGGCTTTTTGTTCTTTTGATATTTTGGGGCTTCGACCCGTGTACAGAGATGACAATGTAGACGTATGTTTATGGTAATATATATTATTTTAGGAAGAGGTTTTAATTAGACGGGCCTTCCTCGGCTTACGTTGCGGAAATCCGCCACTAACTTTAATTTGAAAATGAGGGTCGTCACAGGTGGTATCAGAGCGTAGGCTTTAGATTCTGAAGACTGCCCATGTACTGCCGCTCAAAAGCCTGGAGAACCAGCCTCGCCTATAAGTTTAAAGATTAATTATGTGATTACGTGTTATTGATACATGTGCTTTCTGTGACTGATTTTAGAACTAGTTGAAAATGCCAAGGACACGTAGAGAAGTTGGCGAAACTAGTCGTAGGGCGGGTTCCGAATCCCCACCGAATAAGGACCGCTCTACCATCCATCAATTAGCTAATCTGATCCTATGGCAGTCAGATCAGATTAATGATCTCATTCGTCGTCAAAATTCCTCGGAACGTCACTCATCCCCTGGCCTAGAACGTGCAGAAGCTGCCGGGGAAAGGTTCCGATGGTTAAACACCCCTTCGTTTGAGGAAGCCGCCGATCCTACCTATGCGGAGGATTGGCTCAGGACTATTGAAAATATGTTCCGCGTTAGCCATCTCCCTGATACTGAGAAGGTGACTTGTGCCACTACTATAACTTGGGATAGATTCAAAACGCTCTTCCACGGAAAGTACTTCACAGTGCCAGATAGAGCGCAGAAGCTGACGAGTTTATCAGCCTGAAACAAGGAGGGATGTCAGTGGCAGACTACATTCGCAAGTTTGAGCAACTATCAAGGTTTGGCCACATATAGTGGCTACAGACGAGCTGAAGATTGAACGTTTCTTGGAAGGTCTCAAACCCGAGATCTTCTAGAGCGTTAGTATGTACGATACAGAAGGGAAAAACGCTCGTATCGCTGAACGAGCAATCTTAGCTGAGCAGGCAGAGAGTAGAGTCACAAAGGCGCAGGACGCAAAGCGAAGGTCGGAATGACAGGTAGGAGGAGGAAACCAAAAGCGCTCGCTCTTTGGTAAAAACCTAAACAACCGCGGGAATCAACTGGGCTAGCAGAATTGGAGGCCAAGGCCGAATCAAGGAGCATTTAACATTCCAAACCGACCCACAGGTGCTGCAACTCAATGCCGACAGTATGGACGCTACCATTCCGGTATGTGCTATGGGCCAAGACCAAACCAAACTCCACAATGTTTCCGATGTGGGTAGATCAGACACTATGCTAGGAACTGCAATGAGAGTTTGCCTCAAGTTCCGAACCGACCGTTGATTCGACCCCTGTTAGGGAGTGTGCCCTCGGAATGCCATACGAGGACTAGGAATAGTATAGGGCGCACAATGATGTATAGGTCAATAGACAGTTTTATTGTATATACTGTTAAAGTAAAGTAGTGAATTATTTTCATTATAATAAAGGCATTATTATTTATTTATCGAATTTAAAGTCTGCTTGGCATCTGACGGTGCGATAAATAAATAACACCAGAATGTTTGAGTTGGACGTCTGATTCTCGTGGGGACGAGGGAGGAGACACCGGACGGTCCTTATCTCAGCATTAAATAAAAGTCCGTAAGTCTAAGGATTCTAGGTGGGTGACTAGATATCCGAATATGACTTATTCATTGACGACCACATAGTATCGGTAGTGTCACCGATTACCTGAGAGGTTGTGGGTCGTGATGGAGATATCGGTGATCGGAGAGATCGCGTATTCGGACATTCGGCTCGTATTCGTCTCGATCACATGACTAGGATGTTGTCAATGATTGAACGAATGACTATAGCAGCCTCAGACCGATAGTCACTGACGGATTTGCTTTTGCGATTTCGGTTTGTCGCTAGTTGGCTAGGTCCGCAAGTGTTCGGAAATGGGACACGGGCCAGCGACGAAACACAACTGACTTTACGGAGGTGATTGCCGGGCTTTGACTGCTATCGGGATTCACTGCCTATATTCGTCTAGGTTAACGTCCTATGAGGTAATTGGAGAACGACGATTGTAAAGCCTTCGGCCGAAGCTTAGAAAGCTCGCTCGTATTAGATACGGAGCGGAGTTTATATAATCGGTTGGGTCTCGATTATAACATAGAGTTAGGTTAGTGAGTTTGACATTTACATGGCTCTCACCTAACCGGGACGCAAGTGAAAGGCGTAAGAGGTATTTAAATGTATACACTGTAGTCGGTTCGCCCGAATTTCGATTGGATCAAAATTCGTTCTCAACTGGGATCTGTCCGGTACCGCGGGATTGGCTAGGCGAATACCGGGACTCGCGGATTCCTCCCGTGCCAGTTGAGACGGACCTAGAGAGTCGCGCTTAAAAATGGTAATGAACTTGAACGAAAACGGCGGGCTTTTCTCTGGAACCTAACGAATGGGATTCGTTGAGGTAGTGGCATAGTTGATACGAGGTGTCAACGATTTAGTTAAACTCCGATGACGGTCACGGGAATAATTAGGACTTGAGATTGTCTTAAGTGTTTAATTAATTAATTAAATGAGGCTCAACTGTAATTACAATAATTAGATTGGATTTAACTATTTTGTTACTTAAAATTGAGGGACTAATTGAGAAATTAGAAACCTCATGGGCTTATATGGAATATTTGCATGTTGACTTGGTCATTATACATGTGTACAATTTCTAGAATGCCACATAATTGAGGTGGCATATGACTCATTCTTTGAGTCAAGACAAGTGTCTCACTTAAATAAATAATAAACAAATCTTAGTGGAATTTTACTACAAAGGTGAGCATGCAAAAGTGAGATGCTAAGGTTCTAAGTAATAGTACTTGGTACTTTGCTTTGAACTTGCCACAACTCTTAATAACTAAAAGCTAGAGAATAAGAAAAGAGTGTACTTGGTACTCCTTAAATCACATCATTCAAGCCACGGGATCGTTCGACGAAGCCCGACGCCCGAACCGAACTGCCTCTAGCCATCGGGAGCAGTCTCGGAGGTTTGATCAAGGACATACCGGCATGCGATCTAGCCCGGAAGTCCCGGGAACCAGACGAGGCGCTGCAACGCTCATCCGAGGTGTAATCACGTACGCCGGAGGTATATTTCATACCCTACTGATTTGATTTTACGAAAAATACCAAACGACATCGAATGATTCAAAAGACCCCTCGTTACGATCGTTGGGAAGTGTAGAATCAATCTGGAAAATTTGGTATTGATCTAAAATCATTTCGGTTGTCAAACTGTGAAAAGACGGCAGACTGCCGTTTCAGTCGAATTGATAATTTCGAGTCACTGACTTGATTTTGCGAAAAATACCAAACGACATCGGAATGATTCGAAAGAACCCTCGTTACGATCAATGGGAAGTGTATAATCAATCTGGAAAATTTGGTATCGATCGGAAATCGTTTCGGTTGCCAAATAGTCGAAACACTGTCGGCTGCCGCTTTGTTCGAACTAGTTTGGAACGAAATTATTAATTCGAATAAATTTGTAATAAATTCGAATTTAGGAAATTCGAATTAGACGTGGTCTCCTGAGGCTCAGGGCAGTATCTTGGGCCCTCGGGAGAAGCCGAAGGGCGCTAGGTCGAATTTAGATGTTAAAAATCGAAAATTCGGCACCCTACCCCGCTCGGTTCAAAACGCGCTTCCGCTATCGCCACGTTGAGCTGTTCGGGGGCCGGCGTCGATTAATCGGGCCTACCCCAACAGTGGTATCAGAGCTACGGCTCATGCATGGTTCGACCGAAGGCCTCGAAAGCTGATGTGGCGAACGAACGGTCGACGTAATTTGGAAACTATCGTCGCTCGTGACGTCGGTCGGGCACCCGGCGTAAAAATTCTGTGTTGCATGTTTATGTGTGACATTTACGCGGGCTTAGGTTCTAACCGGGTTATTTGTTTAAGGGCCGTTTGTTGCCCCCCGGTATGTACATGGATTACGGGTTGTTCTGGAAATAATTCCCCCGTGTTGTATTTTATCGCTTTATTAGATAAGTTAGATGAAATAGCGGCCGTTCGAAAGCAAGGCGAGATTGGAGGGTTCGACGACCCGCATGACGACGAGTCGACGTTTGGAGATCAAAGACCTGGTCGTTTTACGACCCATGTAATAGGACCAGTTTAGAAATAGCCCGTGCATTTGTCCATTTAAATTGCTTTCCTTGTGTTAGAAATTTAATTAACGCATTTATGTGCTCGTGCTTAATTTTTATTTGCTATGAGAATACAAACTCCCATAAAATACTAAGTGAGTAAAGGGATTGGATGCCCTGTCTTCTATCAAGCTCGGGTTAAGTTGTTACGAAACCTAAATGCAAGGTTTGGTTCCGGGTATGCCGACGCCTTGCATTTGTTTTCGTTTCGATTTGCTCGTGTGCGTTAGCGCCGCTCGCCAAGACCACAATGTGCGGTAAAACGTACGGTTCAAGTGTGCGGTTTTGAGCAAAGTTGATAGGTCGCACTTAGACAGTCATACCGCCTTGTTCCGGATTTACCGGCGGGGGTCCCTGACTGAGACAACTATAGTTGAGACATTCGACAAGGTCGGATTCGTGCGGAGCACGACTTCGTGGGCCGCTGCAAACCAATAAAACGACAGAGGTTGAGGTTTGCATCCGCCCACGGGGACATCAACTCCACTATCGAAGTTATCAACGAAACTTCCAAAACATCCAATGGGAGAAAATGGAGTTTATGAAAAGATAGTGGGAGTCAAACGGAATAGAAGTCCTTGTTCGCGTTTGATGATCTATACAATCAACTTAATAGGCCTTTTATTTTCTGCAGCATTTTCTCCCAGTGTTAATTATGTCTACCGCTTTGAACATACTGCTCAAGGAGAATAGGTTGACTGGGTCAAACTATTCAGACTGGCTTCGCAACCTGAGGCTTCAGATTGAGAACCTAGTGTATATCCTTGACTCCGAGTTGCCGCCTGCCCCAGGGGCACGGGCAACCGAGCAGGCTCGTGCCGCTTATGACAAGCGACTGCGCGACGAGCAGCTCGTAAAGGCTCATGTCCTCGGATCGATGAGTAACACGCAGCAGCGTAGCCATGAGGGTATGGCTGATGCTCGAGCGATGGTTCAGCATCTGAAAGAGCTTTACGGTGAGACGTCTAGGACATCTCGCTATGCGGCTTCGTCGCAGCTCTTCCGATCGAGGATGTCTGAGGGTGAGAACGTTGGCGAACATGTTATGAACATGATCACCATGATCGAGAGATTGGAGACTCTCAATTTCCGATTTGATCGGGAATTACAAAACGATCTCATCTTGCAGTCTCTGCCTCCGTCCTTCAATGCGTTCATAGTGAACTATCATCTGAACGGCATGACGCTGATGCTTCCTGATCTGATGAATCAGTTAGCGACGGCGCAAGGTCAGATGAAGAGGGCAAAGCAGACTGCACTTGTCGCCACCTCTTCGGAGCCCCAGAAAGGCAAAAAGAAGAAGGGCAACAAGCTCAAGCCAACAGGGAAGGTTTCTAAGAAGAACAAGTCTTCTGGGAAATCGAAGCATACCGGTGTAAAGCCGACGGATAGGTGTCTGCATTGCGGTGCGCTGGGCCACTGGAAGCGGGACTGTCCGAAGCTCAAGGGTGAGAGCTGCGTCAGGTAAGGAACTTAATGTTTTAGAAACAGTTTGTTCATCATCTGTATACTCTACTTCCTGGATATTGGATTCCGGAGCTAGTACTCACATTTGTGTGTCCACGCAGGGTCTGGGACCAAGTAGAGCGCTTGGGGAGTGGGAGATCGAGGTTAGAGTGGGAACCGGGAATAGTCTCTCGGCAAGCCACGTAGGATCAAGATCTCTTGTTTTGTTATCTGGGCATGTGTTGCATTTGTACGATTGTCTTGTACTCCCGGGGGGTTTTAAGAACATCGTCTCCATTCCTGTTTTGAGCAGGAATGGTTATGTATTTAACTTTAATAAAAATACATGCCACATTATGTATCGAAACAAAAATGTTGGCAACGCAACACTTTTTAATGGTTTGTACTATTTAAATACCCAGAATGACGTATCTGTGAATACTGTCACAAACAAACGGAAGTCAGGAATAAATGCGAGGTACTTGTGGCATCTTCGATTAGGGCATACTGGAGAACGCAAGATCCACGAGTTAGAGAAAAATGGGATTTTGAAACCGTTGGGATCATATCCCTATCCGACTTGTGAGTCGTGCCTCCAAGGTAAAATGACTCGATCACCCTTCACAGGGACATTTAATAGAGCCACGGAAATTCTCGGTTTGATTCACACGGACGTTTGCGGGCCATTCAATGTGAAGGCTCAGGGTGATTTCCACTATTTTATTACCTTCACGGATGATCACAGTCGTTACGGACTAGTGTATCTGATGAGGTATAAAGCTGATGCTCTTGAAAGGTTCAAGGAGTATAAGGCATTAGTGGAAAAGCAAACGTCGAAACTCATTAAAGCCATTCGATCGGATCGAGGAGGCGAGTACATGAGTGTCGAGTTTGACCAGTTCTTGAAGGAGAATGGAATATTATCACAGATGACTCCGCCCGGTACGCCACAGTTGAATGGCGTGGCCGAACATAGAAACCGAACTTTATTAGATATGGTTCGTTCTATGTTAAGCTATACAGATTTACCGATATCATTGCGGGGACACGCACTTTTGACAGCGGCGTATACCATAAACCGGTGTCCCTCGAAGTCTGTTAACGGCATTCCGTATAAGATATGGACTGGCCGTTTACCCAGCTTATCACATATTAGGATTTGGGGTTGCCCCGCCTATGTGAAAAAGTTGAAAACAGACAAACTGGAGTCTAGGTCTCTGAAAGATCGTTTCATAGGTTACCCTGAAAACTCTATGGGGTACCTATTCTACTTTCACGATGATCAGAGGATCGTTGTGGGCCTACACGCACATTTTCTCGAGGAAGAGTTCATTCGAGATTGTGGCGTTGGCCGAGAGGTCACTCTCGAGGAGCAGTCGACCGAAACGCCCTCACAGGATTTGGAATTGGATGGTCCGAGTGAAGCAGTCTTGCGACGATCTGAAAGGGTGCCACGCCAACCAGAGCGGTATGGCATGTCACACGTTGAACACGATTATGTTGCGACTAGGGGACTTCTAAGAGAAGATCCCGCTACTTTCGATCAAGCTATGTCCGATGTTGACTCAACGAGATGGATTGAAGCTATGCGGGCTGAGATAGACTCAATGTACTCAAACAAAGTCTGGACTCTTGTAGACCTACCGAGCGGTTTTAGACCAATTGGTTGTAAATGGATATACAAGAGAAAGATTGGATCTGACGGACAAGTTGAGACATACAAGGCCAGGTTGGTTGCCAAGGGCTATAACCAAAAGGAGGGAGTCGACTATGAGGAGACTTTCTCGCCTGTAGCCATGATCAAGTCTATACGCATAATGCTCGCAATAGCTGCGCACTATGCTTATGAGATTTGGCAAATGGACGTCAAAACGGCATTCCTTAATGGATTCCTCAAGGAGGAGATTTATATGGAGCAGCCAAAAGGTTTTGAGTCGCATGCAGATGCTCACAAAAACTGAATCGGTCCATTTACGGACTGAAACAGGCCTCTCGTAGTTGGAACCTACGTTTCGATGAAGCAGTTCGGAACTTCGGATTCGAGAAAAACATAGACGAGCCATGTGTCTACAGAAAGAGTAGTGGGAGTATGGTGTCGTTCCTTGTATTGTACGTGGATGATATCCTTTTGATAGGAAACGACATCGGGATGCTCTCGTCGGTGAAAGCATGGCTTTCAACCGAATTCTCCATGAAAGATCTGGGAGAAGCGACGTATATACTTGGTATTCGCTTGTTCAGAGATCGAGCGAACAGAACGATCGGCTTATCTCAGGCCCTTTACTTAGAGAAAATCCTGAAAAAATTCAGAATGGATGACTCTAAGAGGGTTCTTACCTATGCGACATGGGATCCATTTGTCGAAATCAATGTCACCTCAAAGTGAGGAAGACCGACGAAGGATGAGTGGGATACCCTATGCGTCTGCAATGGGTAGTCTGATGTACGTGATGTTGTGCACACGACCGGACATTGCCTACGCTGTGAGCGTGGTTAGTCGGTTTAAGGCAAACCCAGGTGAAGGACACTGGACAGCCGTTAAGAATATCTTTAAGTACCTTAGACGGACTAAAGACTTAACGCTTGTCTATGGAGGAGCGGGACTAGAAGTAGAAGGTTATACCGATTCGGACTTCCAGTCGGACGTGGATGACCGAAAATCTACTTCAGGTTTTGTATTCGTGCTCAATGGTGGGGCAGTGTCTTGGAGAAGCTCCAAGCAAAGCACGACTGCCGATTCCACGTGTGAGGCAGAATACATAGCAGCCTCAGAGGCAGCTAAAGAAGCTGTTTGGATGAACAAGTTCTTGGAGGAACTTACTGTGGTACCAGTTGCGGACAGACCGCTTACACTTTGGTGCGATAATAGCGGTGCAGTCGCGCAGGCAAAGGAACCACGATCTCATAGCAAGTCCAAACATATTGAGAGAAAATATCACGTACTACGTGAGTTCGTTGAAAACGGGATGGTCGCCGTGCAGAAAATTGCCACCGCGGAAAACGTGGCAGACCCACTTGCGAAGCCCTTGTCCCAGGCAGTTATGGAACAGCATCTGGACAAGATGGGCCTACGATACCATTGTGACTGGCATTAGGTGCAGCACATGGCATTCGAGTGCAGGTGGGAGGCTGTTAGGGAGTGTGCCCTCGGAATGCCATACGAGGACTAGGAATAGTATAGGGCGCACAATGATGTATAGGTCAATAGATAGTTTTATTGTATATACTGTTAAAAAAAGTAGTGAATATTATTCTCATTATATTATAGGCATTATTATTTATTTATCGAATTTAAAGTCTGCTTGGCATCTGGCGGTGCGATAAATAAATAACACCAGAATGTTTGAGTTGGACGTCTGATTCTCGTGGGGACGAGGGAGGAGACACCGGACGGTCCTTATCTCAGCATTAAATAAAAGTCCGTAAGTCTAAGGATTCTAGGTGGGTGACTAGATATCCGAATATGACTTATTCATTGACGACCACATAGTATCGGTAGTGTCACCGATTACCTGAGAGGTTGTGGGTCGTGATGGAGATATCGGTGATCGGAGAGATCGCGTATTCGGACATTCGGCTCGTATTCGTCTCGATCACATGACTAGGATGTTGTCAATGATTGAACGAATGACTATAGCAGCCTCAGACCAATAGGGTCACTGACGGATTTGCTTTCGCAATTTCGGTTTGTCGCTAGTTGGCTAGGTCCGCAAGTGTTCGGAAATGGGACACGGGCCAGCGACGAAACGCAACTGACTTTACGGAGGTGATTGCGGGGCTTTGACTGCTATCGGGATTCACTGCCTATATTCGTATAGGTTAACGTCCTATGAGGTAATTGGAGAACGACGATTGTAAAGCCTTCGGCCGAAGCTTAGAAAGCTCGCTCGTATTAGATACGGAGCGGAGTTTAAATAATCGGTTGGGTCTCGATTATAACATAGAGTTAGGTTAGTGAGTTTGACATTTACATGGCTCTCACCTAACCGGGACGCAAGTGAAAGGCGTAAGAGGTATTTAAATGTATACACTGTAGTCGGTTCGTCCGAATTTCGATTGGATCAAAATTCGTTCTCAACTGGGATCTGTCCGGTACCGCGGGATTGGCTAGGCGAATACCGGGACTCGCGGATTCCTCCCGTGCCAGTTGAGACGGACCTAGAGAGTCACGCTTAAAAATGGTAATGAACTTGAACGAAAACGGCGGGCTTTTCTCTGGAACCTAACGAATGGGATTCGCTGAGGTAGTGGCATAGTTGATACGAGGTGTCAACGATTTAGTTAAACTCCGATGACGGTCACGGGAATAATTAGGACTTGAGATTGTCTTAAGTGTTTAATTAATTAACTAAATGAGGCTCAATTGTAATTACAATAATTAGATTGGATTTAACTATTTTGTTACTTAAAATTGAGGGACTAAATTGAGAAATTAGAAACCTCATGGGCTTATATGGAATATTTGCATGTTGACTTGGTCATTATACATGTGTACAATTTCTAGAATGCCACATAATTGAGGTGGCATATGACTCATTCTTTGAGTCAAGACAAGTGTCTCACTTAAATAAATAATAAACAAATCTTAGTGGAATTTTACTACAAAGGTGAGCATGCAAAAGTGAGATGCTAAGGTTCTAAGTAATAGTACTTGGTACTTTGCTTTGAACTTGCCACAACTCTTAATAACTAAAAGCTAGAGAATAAGAAAAGAGTGTACTTGGTACTCCTTAAATCACATCATTCAAGCCACGGGATCGTTCGACGAAGCCCGACGCCCGAACCGAACTGTCTCTAGCCATCGGGAGCAGTCTCGGAGGTTCGATCAAGGACATACCGGCGTGCGATCTAGCCCAGAAATCCCGGGAACCAGACGAGGCGCTGCAACGCTCATCCGAGGTGTAATCACGTACGCCGGAGGTATATTTCATACCCTACTGATTTGATTTTACGAAAAATACCAAACGACATCGGAATGATTCGAAAGACCCCTCGTTACGATTGTTGGGAAGTGTAGAATCAATCTAGAAAATTTGGTATTGATCTAAAATCATTTCGGTTGTCAAACTGTGAAAAGACGGCAGACTGCCGTTTCAGTCGAATTGATAATTTCGAGTCACTGATTTGATATTACGAAAAATACCATACGACATCGGAATGATTCGAAAGACCCCTCGTTAGGATCGTTGGGAAGTGTAGAATCAATCTGGAAAATTTGGTATCGATCGGAAATCGTTTCGGTTGCCAAATAGTCGAAACACTGTCGGCTGCCGCTTTGTTCGAACTAGTTTGGAACGAAATTATTAATTCGAATAAATTTGTAATAAATTCGAATTTAGGAAATTCGAATTAGACGTGGTCTCCTGAGGCTCGGGGCAGTATCTTGGGCCCTCGGGAGAAGCCGAAGGGCTCTAGGTCGAATTTAGATGTTAAAAATCGAAAATTCGGCACCCTACCCCGCTCGATTCAAAACGCGCTTCCGCTATCGCCACGTTGAGCTGTTCGGGGGCCGGCGTCGATTAATCGGGCCTACCCCAACAACCCCCTCCAGTGCCAGCACGAATTTTTACTCTGACTAATGAGGAGACCGAAGTGAATCCTTCTGTCGTAACCGGTACGTTAGCTATCTATGACGTGTCCACTTCTGTGTTAATTGACTCTGCGGCCACACATTCGTTCGTGTCGGCCAAGTATGTGGAAAAGGTGGGAGTCTCTCCTACCTTCTGAGTGCAGTTATATGGTTACCATACCACACGGCGATCCAACGCGCACTAACCAAGTGCTGAAAGGATGCTCCGTGATCATTGAAGGCAGAAATCTGAGCGTCGACCTGATTGTGATCCCAATGAACGACTACGATGTTATCTTTGGGATGGATTGGCTTTCGAAATACGGAGCCATCATAGATTGTAACAAGAAGGTCGACCAACTGCCCGAAGAAGAGGTGTTCACTTTTTCGGGTAAAGCCACTTCGAATCGTATTCCACGAATCTCTGTGCTGAAGGCTCAACGACTACTGAGATCCAGTTGTGAGTCTTATCTCGTGTATGCGGTGAAGGCGCAGAAATTACCTCAGCCAGAACTGAAAGACGTACCGATAGTCAATGAGTATGCCGATGTATTTCCCGATGATCTCCCGGGGTTACCCCCTGATCGAGAAATACAATTCACGATAGAATTGATGCCGGGGTCCACTCCTATTTCTAAAGCTCCTTATCGCCTAGCGCCAAACGAACTGAAAGAACTGAAAGAACAGTTGGAAGACCTACTACAGAAAGGCTTCATTCAACCCAGCTTTTCTCCGTGGGGAGCGCCAGTTCTATTCGTACGGAAGAAGGATGGATCGATGAGGTTATGCATAGACTATAGGGAGTTGAATAAAATTACCATCAAGAATAAGTATCCGTTGCCGAGAATCGACGATCTATTCGACCAACTACAAGGTGCTACGGTATTCTCGAAAATTGATCTCCGTTCGGGATACCATCAACTAAAGATCAGGGAGACAGATGTTCCTAAAACAGCGTTCAGTACGAGGTACGGCCATTACGAGTTTTTGGTTATGCCCTTCGGACTGACAAATGCCCCAACTGCATTTATGGATCTTATGAATCGAGTCTTTAAAGACTATCTTGATTGCTTCGTGATCGTCTTCATTGATGATATTCTGATCTATTCTAAGACGAAGGAAGAACACGAGAATCATTTACGAATCGTCTTAGAAATTCTACGAAGAAACAACTCCACGCCAAATTCAAGAAATGCAAATTTTGGCTCGAGCAAGTAGCTTTCTTGGGACACGTGATTTCTGGAAATGGAATCTCTGTGAACAATTGTCACGTCCAACCACCCCTACTGAGGTTCGAAGTTTTCTTGGACTTGCGGGGTATTACAGTAAGTTCATAGCTGATTTTTCTAGCATCGCCTCGAAGCCGACGAACCTTACAAGAAAGAACATGCCTTTCAAATGGACTGAGGCGTGCGAACAAAGTTTTCAAGAGTTGAAGAAACGACTCACTTCTACTTCCATTCTAACAATACCATCGAGAACGGGAGGATTCTCAGTCTATAGCGACGCCTCGAAGAACGGACTGTGATGCTTGCTGATGCAGAATGGAAAGGTGATTGCATATGCTTCACGGCAGTTGAAAGATATGAAAGGAACTACCCGACCCACGACCTAGTATTAGCAGCAGTGGTTTTCGCGCTAAAGATCTGGAGACACTACCTTTACGGTGAAAGGTGTGAGATTTTCACGGATCACAAGAGCTTGAAGTACTTCTTCACCCAAAAGGAGCTAAACATGCGACAACGACGATGGCTGGAGCTCGTGAAAGACTACGATTACGTTATTAACTATCATCCGGGAAAAACGAACGTAGTCATAGATGCGCTAATTCGAAAGGCGATGAGCGTAGAATTACACCGAATTGGAGTAGAAATGGTTGACTTAGGTGAAGTCGAAATGAAACTAGCAACACTTACTCTTCAGCCTACGTTGCTAGAACGAATGAGGAAAGCTCAAAAAGAGGACGAATTTTATTTGAAGGTAAAAGATGCCCCGAAGCTTCGAAGCCCGAGAAGATTGAACCTTGCTGTACAAGAATCGGCTGTACGTACCCAATGATGAGGAATTACGACGAATGATAATGACAGAAACACACGCAACAACATACTCAGTGCATCCGCGCGCAACAAAGATGTACCAAGATTTGCGGGTCACATATTGGTGGCCGGGAATGAAGAAGGATATCTCCACGTTCGTAAATAGGTGTATGACTTGTCAACTGGTCAAAGCTGAACACCAGCGGCCAGCTCGAACTCTACAACCCCTACCTATACCCGAATGGAAATGGGATTATATCACGATGGACTTCGTCGTTGGTTTGCCTAAGACGACGAAAGGCCATGATGCCATTTGGGTGATTGTTGATCGCCTAACCAAATCGGCTCATTTCATTTCTATCAGCTCTACTTTTTCCATGGAACGCTACGCTGAGTTTATATTCAGGAAGTTGTTCGACTCCATGGAATTCCAATTTCCATTGTCTCGGATCGAGATTCAAGATTTCTTTCAAATTTCTGGCAGAGCTTACAGAAAGCAATGGGAACTAAGCTCTCGTTCAGTACTGCATACCATCCCCGGACCGACGGGCAGTCTGAACGAACGATACAAACCCTTGAGGATATGTTACGAGCCTGCGTGCTAGACTTCAAGGGGAATTGGAGCAACTATTTGCCGCTGATCGAATTTGTTTACAATAATAGCTTCCACGCTACGATTGGAATGGCACCATACGAAGCGTTATACGGACGCAAGTACCGATCTCCAGTCCATTGGGATGAAATCGATAAACGAGCACTACTAGGACCCAATATGATTCGGGAAATGACCGAAACTGTGACGAGAATTCGGGAAAGGATGCGAACTGCCCAGAGTCGACAGAAGAGCTATGCCGATCACAGGCGACGACCTTTAGAGTTCGCGGAGGACGACCAAGTCTTTCTAAAGATTTTCCCGATGAAAGGAGTAAAGCGTTTTGGAAAGAAGGGCAAGCTAAGCCCCAGGTACATAGGCCCATTCAGAATCATCAAACGGGTGGGCGAAGTCGCGTATCAACTTGAGTTGCCAGCTTCCCTATCGCAAGTTCACGACGTATTTCACATATCGACATTACGAAAGTACGTCGCGGACCCGAGCCATGTTATTCAGAACGAGCTTTTTTATCAACAGCTCAAGCCTGACTTGAGTTACGAAGAGAAGCCTGTAGATATTTTGGTGTACGAGTCGAAACGACTACGGAATAAGGTTATTCCGTTAGTTAAGGTTTTGTGGCGAAATCAGTATATTGAGGAAGCCACTTGGGAGCGTGAGGACGATATGATAATTCGTTAACCCGAGTTATTCCAGTTGGCATAATTTCGGGGACGAAATTCTTTTAAGGGGGGAAGATGTAATACCCGTAAATTTGAGTACGGGATTTTGATATAATTAGCTATATGATTTTTGTGAATTAAGAATGGGATAAATTAATTGAAGTCTTGAATCAAAATGTATATATGCATATATATATATATATATATATAGATCTATGATAGTTCTAAATTTAAAGCAAAACTTAATTACTAATATCTGAAAATAATAATAATTAAGACTTATATTATTAGATATGCTGGGTAAAGTAATAATACAGACTAAGAGATAAACGTATGAGTTTGGCCCAAATTTTTACAAGATAATCATTAACAATGACTTTGCTTAAGTTGGAGGGAAATAAGACTCACCTCCTAGTCTTATCACACAAACTTCTAAGATATCATCCATGTATATCACGTTAGTTCACTCAATAGGAAAGATAGAGTAGACAATAAAAACTACAGTGAGAACCGAAAAAAGAAAGACTCTCAAAGACAGAAGAAGGCCAAGTAAAAGAATTCAACAGCTAAAAGATTTTAACAAGACAAGAAATCGGACAGAGGTATGTCGAAAGTTTTCATAGTTAATTAACTTAAATATGCTTAGTATGTTCTAATATATATGCCGATAATATGATCTTATCATAAGAGTTCGAAGGCTATCTTGGGTAGAAAACCCTAAAACGTTGAACTACGGCTTAGATTCATAAAAGTTTATGTAGTGGAAGCTCTAATAAATTCAAAACACGTTGCGACTTTTAGATTTAATGTGTTAGGGTGTTTTAAGATGTACTGTTTTCTGGAATTAGTCAAGATTTTGAAGGTGATTATAGTGATATAGATTTCGATAATTATAGGGTTTAACGTTCTTAGAATATATGAATTTCTAGATTAGAATAAAATCGGGCGATTTTAAGATACTATAGAATCGGCCGAATGAATAAATCGAATGATTTAAAAGCCAAGCCTAGGCAATCGGGCGATTTGCATCTTAAAAAGAACTCTCGGCGAATCTGGAAATCGGGCGATTTAAGGGACACGGCGATTTTGGAATCGGGCAACTCACGAATCGGGCGAATTGATGAATCACTCGACGATTTGACTCAGGGGCTCCTCAAATCGGGCGATGAGCAAATCGGGCAATTCGACTAGAAAATAAAAGCTCGGCGAAATTAGGTCTTTTAAGATGGCAAATCGGCCGATTTCTGATGAAATAAATACCCTACGAAAGTAAAACAAAGCGTGACAAATCGGGCGAATTGGAAGGCAACAAATCGGGCGATTTGTCATTCGGCCGATAGTGGAAATCGTCGAGCTTTATTTTCAATAAATACCATTAGTGACAATCGGGCGACTTAAGGTATTTCAAAATCGGGCGTTGACTTGATTCTAACCACAAATCGAGCGAATTAGTTTAACGGGTTGACCGTTGACTGCCGAGTCTAATACTTAAATATAATCATTTTATACCAGTATAGTTCGAGAATTAGTACAGATACTAATAATATTATTATATTCAGAGGATCAACAGTTAGAGACCTCGACGGATTACTTATTTGGTGATAGCGGGAGGACAGGTAGGTGGATCATCCATACAATGCGTAAACACATACGTGATTTATGTGCTTTCATGTGATTTATTGGTTTATGTGACTTACGTGATTTACGTGTTTTATCTGTTTCACGTACTTTTTATGTGGATTATGTTCTCATGAAATTTCATGTAAATGCATACACATGCATATCACGTCAGGGCGAGAGATGGTTGTACCGTAGTGAGACGGTGAGGATTTAAGATATGACGTACGGGGTAGAATGAGATGTTTGTGATTTGTGACTCTTAGAGGAGTCGAGGTTGGGATCATTGGGCAACTGGCGGAGACAGGCGTGATCGATTTGTCTACTCGGGCGTGATCATTCCGAGGTGCATACCATCGGATGAGATTTTTGGTGCGACCTGATAGGGGGCCATTGGCGTGATCGTCCAGTGCACTATCAGTGTGTGCTTTTGGTGCAGAGCGACCCGGTAGGAGGCCATTGGCGTGATCGTCCAGTGCACTGCCAGGGTAGGCTGCCGCGAGACTTGGGGGTGGCCTCCCAGTAGTCTTTTGCGCGCGAAGGTGTGGAGCCTAACCTAGGGCCCTGTGTTGTGTGATGTGAGATAGGAATGAGGGAAAAAGAAAGAGTGTGCATTGGCATGTGAGATATTGTGAATGGGATGGAGTGCACACTTGCATACATGCAATTTATTCACCTACTGGGCAAATCGCTCAGTGTTTACGTGTTGTAGGTACTGAGTCCGACGCTGATACGCGTCGTGACTAAGGCGGCTGGTGGCGGTGCTCCACGGACTTTTGAGGGCAGGGCGGTACATGGATGAAGACCTGTGGAGCGACGTTAGGGCTTTTTGTTCTTTTGATATTTTTGGGGCTTCGACCCGTGTACAGAGATGACAATGTAGACGTATGTTTATAGTAATATATATTATTTTAGGAAAAAGTTTTAATTAGACGGGCCTTCCGCGGCTTACGTTGCGGAAATCCGCCACTAACTTCGCGAATTGATGAAGAAGTTCGCGAATTGTGAGATGCTTATATCACGAACTTAGGTTAACGAATCCTAAGGTTTCCAATGCAAGGCTCGCGAGGTTGCATGGTTCGAATTGGGGCCTTCACGAATTGGGAAGGTTCGCGAACTACTGGTGGCACATGAGTTAAAACAGATTTACGAAGTGATGATTTGGCGAACCAAGAGAGAGTGAACCATACTTCGCAAAGCAGGATGTACTTGGCGAATTGAGAGTTCGCGAACCATAGGAGCTTCATTTGGCGAACCGAACTTTACGGATTGGGAAAGTTCGCGAACTAGGGTAGCAATTCGAGAAGTGTGAGGATAGAGATTATGCGAATCCATGTGGTTCGCAAAATATAAGGTGACGAATTGAGAGATAGGTAGGGTTTGTGAATAGAGTATGAAGAGCATTGGTTCGCGAATTAGAAGTAGTTCGCGATGTAAGATCATTTCGCGAAGCGATATTTCACGAACTAGGGTTTTCACGGGGTAGACAATTTGCGAATCATGAGTCATTCGATAAGTTCACGAACCGCGAGGGTAAGTTGGCGAACCCTATTGCGAAATGTGTGTGTAGTAGAATATTTTGCGAATCGAAAGAGAGGATAGATAGAGTTCGCGAAATAGAGTAGGATGCTTTGCGAATTGTGAGAAGCCTTAGATCAATTCGCGAAGTAGAAGAAAACCTAGGATTCGTTAAACGAACTTCATCAAATAAGATAGAGACGCGAGCTACATAAGTTCACGAAGTGGGTAGGATTTCGTGAATTAGAGTCTTTTATGAACCATGAGGGTTTCGCGGTTATGAGAGGTTCGCTAACCATGCGAACCTAAGCTAAGCAATGAGGGTAGTTCGCAAACCCTCGTGTGGAATTTCATGTGAGGTATAAGAACTCGCAAATGAGGTTGAAATTATACGAATTAAAATAAGGGCTTTAAGGGAGTTCTTGGACGATAGGTTCGCGAGTCATATGTATCCCGTGAACTATATAAGTTCGCGAGCTAGTATAAGGCATTAGAACTTCGCGAACCATCAAGGTTTAAGTTAGTTTACGAATTAGGAATAGTTCACGAATCATACGTCCCTAGTATTTTACGAACTAGGCATATTTCATGAGTCATAAAAGCCTACACGAATTTAAAATAACAACTACCTTTTAAGTATCGAACTTAAATACAATAATCTTGGAATTTTGAGTACTTAGCTGATCAAATTAAATAGTATACTGACATTAATATTTTATGACTAAGGTCGGCAACTAGGAATTTCACCAGAGCAGTAACTTATAATCCACGGACGACAGGTATGTGGAAATTCAACTACAACACATAACATGTTTGTGCGTGCCTGATTTATATGTCTATGTGCCTCGATGTTAGTCTGTGAATACCTCTATGTGATTCCGCATGATAAGTATTTATGACATGAGTTCATGATGCATATGCACAAGCATGTGCGAAACACTCGAGGGTTATGCGAGTTGAGCGTGCATAAATTATGTCGCTTGAGAGCGGATGACTTGCTGAAAGGGGCAATCGGAGTCAGTTCACTATTAAGTTAAGTCATAGGCGACTTCTATGGCACCTTGACGGCGTTGATGCACCGTCGGCGACGTTGATGCATCGCTAGTATTACGAACGGCGTTGATGCGTCGGAGGATTATCATTGTTGTGTTGATGCCCTCATGATTGGGTTGATGCCCTTATATCCTTGTTAGCGTGGTTGAGTTGATGCCCTCATGCTTTGGGTTGATGCCCTATTTTATCCTTAATGGATTAAGAGCTCTTTACGGTGTACGCATAGTAAGTCAGCCAAGGGCCCTGAGTGAAAAGAGTATGAGTGCTAAATGCATTGGCGTGGATTGCCTTTGCGGGGGATGACACGTGCATACCATGCATAATTTCTTCTTCCTGAGACTGGGTGCTCACCCCTCATGTTATGTGTTGTAGGTTCACCCGACCATGGTACGTGATCGCTGTTGATGGCAAGGCCAACCTTTTGTAGCGTCCGACGACTTTTGAGGTGAAAGTGTGTGTGTGGATGACGACCTGTGAGGCCGGGCGCATAGATTCCTTTTGCTGTGTTCTGTACACTTCCATGTAATTTGGGAGTTGTATATAATTTTTGGACATGTCTAAAACGATCTCTTTTATATAAAGGAAAATGAAAAATTTTATACGATTTTCAGTATGCCTTCCAATGTACTACGTCGTTAGGCGCGAAGGATAACGTTAGATAAAGCAGCGAAAGGTCAAGGGTGTTATAGGTGGTGTCAGAGCTTCGGTCACAGCTTCTGCAGATTATCCATGTACACACACTCAAAACCGCGGAAGCGGCCTTGCTTGTAAGTGTTATGTTATATGAATTTTCTTTGTTGTGTAATTTATTGGCCATAGGACTTTCAGGATAGATCAGGAACGATGGAAGAACTAGGGGCGAAACCAGTGGCGGTGATGATCAGAACAGGGGAAACACGGCCCCTACCGATAATCGAGATGCGACTATTCTCCAACTCACGGAGCTAGTCCGACAGCAATCCACTCAAATCCAATAGTTAGTTCAGCAGAACAACACGAATGTTTGACCTACCCAGGCTGCTAGAACTGAAATAGTGGGAGAAAGGTTCCGTAGGTTGAACCCGCCAACTTTCAAGGATACAGCCGACCCATCTGCAGCCGAACACTAGTTAAGAATGCTTGAGAGCTTGTTCCTGTAGGTCGGGTCCCAGAAGCAGAGAAGGCCCTCTGTACTGCATTTCTGTTAAGGGGAAGTGCGGGACACTGGTAGGACACCATCATGGTGATCGAGAACCCCACGATGATGAGCTGGGATTGTTTTAAGGAGCTGTTCAGGGGCAAGTATCTCACTGCTCCAGTTCGGGCTCAACGTATGAATGAGTTCATCAACCTGAGACAGGGGGCGCTGACGATGGCCGACTATATCGGGAAGTTTGAACAGCTATCAAGGTCGCCACCAACATGGTGAGCACCAATGCACTCAAGATCGAAATATTCCTCGAAGGCTTGTAGCTGGAGCTTTATAGGGATGTGAGTATGGCCGGACTGCAATGGGCTACGTACGCGCAAATGGTGGAAAGGGCTATGGTAGCAGAACAGGCCGAGGCCTGGATTGTTCGTGCCCAGTAGGCGAAAAGGAAGTTTGCACAAGCCCAAGGATCGCAGTGGAGTTGTGGCAATCAGAAGCGACAGTTTGTTACCAAGGTAGCGAAACATAACTTTCAAAATAGACGTCCACAACAACGATAGGGGACAATGAACCGACCGCCGAACCCGAATCAAAGGGGGATTTCCGGCGCTGATCCCGAATTGCCCGAAGTGCGGGAACGACACACCGGCATTTGCTATGTTCATACCAACAATTGCTTCAAATACGGGAAACCGGGACACTTTTCGAGGCAGTGCCCGAAAGGGGCATCATGAAGTCAAGTCGGAAGCCAGGCAAGACCACCGATGGTACCAGCTCAGGTGTACACAATCACGTCCGAGGAAGCAGAAAACAACCCGACGGTGGTGACAGGTACCCTCCTTATCTACCAAACTCCCACGTGCATCTTGGTAGACTCAGGGGCCACACACTCATTTCCATCCACTAAGTATGTGACGAAACTCGGGGTACGGTCTGAGTGCGAATATAGTGTAGCAGTCCCAAACGGGGCTCCAACTCTAACTAACCAAGTGTTACGAAATTGTCCGGGTGTTAGTCGAGGACAAAGAACTACCCATATATTTAATAATTATCCCGATGAACGCTACGATGTGATCCTCAGAATGGATTAGTTATCGATGTATGGAGCGGTTATAGATGGCAACCGTAATGTAGTCACGTTCACTATGGAAGGGATTGAATCTTTCACGTTCATGGAACAAGCAAAGGAGGAAGTATTCCTAGAATATCGACGTTAAAGGCCAAGCAATTAATTAAATCCCGACGCGTGGCGTATTTTGTGTTTGCGATAAAATCATAAGAGAATTCCTCCCGAAGTTTGAGGAAGTGCCGATAGTTAAGGAATTTCCTGATGTATTCCGGAAGAATTACCATGATTACCGCTCGATATGGAAATTCAATTTACCATTAATCTAGTGCCTGGAGCAGCACCAATATCCAAGACCCCATATCGATTGGCACCAACTGAGTTAAAGGAACAGTTAGACGAACTCCTACAGAAAGGATTTATCCAACCCAGTTTCTCCCATTGGGGAGCGCCCGTATTATTTGTACGAAAGAAGGACGGATCAATACGACTCTGTATCGACTACAAGGAGTTGAATAAGATAACGACCAAGAACAAGTATCCCCTCCACAGCATAGATGATCTGTTTGATCAATTACGAGGCGCTACAGTGTTTTCCAAAATCGATTGTGACTGGGATATCACCAATTGAAGATTCATGAGGAAGATATCCCTAAGACCGCATTTAGCACAAGATACGAAAACTATGAGCTCTTAGTCATGCCTTTTGAGCTGACTAATGCGCCAGCGGCGTTTATGGACCTGATAAATCGAGTATTCCAGCCGTTCTTGGATAAGTTCGTTATAGTTCATAGACGACATTCTTATATATTCAAAGACAAAGGATGAACACGAATAGCATCTGAGGATAGTTCTTGAGAAACTACGGGAAAAGCAGATGTATGCATTTTCTGGAGCAGGAATTTCAGTGGATCCCCACAAATCGAAGCCATCAGTAATTGGCCGTAGCCGACTAATGTAACTGAAGTACGTAGTTTCCTTGGCATGGCGGGATACTATCGAAAGTTTATTAAAGAATTTCTGAAGGTTGCTTCAACGCTGACGAAGTTGACGAGGAAGAATACCCCGTTTAATTGGAGTGAGGAATGTGAACAGAGTTTCCACGAACTGAAAGGCGGCTTACGACAGCCCCAGTTCTCACAATACCCTAAGGTACCGGGGGATTTTCCGTTTATAGCGACGCATCGAAGAATTGGTTAGGATGCGTGCTGATGCAGAGCGGAAATGTAGTGGCTTATGCCTCTCGTCCATTGAAGGTGTACGAAAAGAACTACCCGACACATGACCTAGAATTAGCTGCAGTGGTCTTTGTTCTCATGATTTAGAGGCATTACCTCTATGGAGAACGATGTGAGATATACACGGATCACAAAAGCTTGAAGTATTTCTTCACGCAAACGGAACTGAACATGAGACAAAGACAGTGGTTGGAATTAGTCAAAGATTATGACTGCATAATCAATTACCACCCAGGCAAGGTGTGTGGTAGCCGATGCATTAACCCGAAAGGCAGTGAGCGCAGAACTACAATTACTCAAAGTGGAGATTGTACGACTAAGCGAAGTCGAGACGAAACTAGCAGCCTTAACTCTGCAACCTACACCGTTGGAACAAATCAAAAAGGCGCAAGGAGAGGATAAATAATCAGGGGAGCGCAAACAGAACAACCAGCAGTGGACTTTACGATACGTGAAGACGGACAGTTGTACTGCAAGAGCCGACTGTATGTTCCCGACAATGCAGAACTTCGACGAACTACAATGACGGAAGCACACGCCACGACGTATTCGGTTCATCCTGGAGCCACAAAAATTTACAGAGACCTGCTGGAGAACTACTGGTGGCCGGGAATGAAAAAGGATATAGCAATGTTCGTGAGTCAGTGTCTGACATGGCAGCAAATAAAAGCGGAACATCAATGACCGGTGGGAACGTTGTAGCCGTTACCGATTCTCGAATGGAAATGGGATAACATAACGATGGACTTCATTGTCGGTTTGCCGAAGAATGTGATAGGGCACGACGCAATTTGGGTGATCGTCGATCGACTAACCAAGTCTGCTCATTTTCTACCAATAAGCTCGATATTTTCCATGTAGCGATACGTGGAGCTTTACATTCAGGAAATCGTATGACTCCACGAAATTTCGTTGCCTATAGTCTTAGACAGTGACTCAAGATTTTATCCAAATTTTGGACGAGCTTACAAAAGGCGATGGGATTAAGCTTTCCTTTAGTACCACCTACTATCCACAAACGGACGGTCAATCCGAGATGACGATCCAGACGTTGGAAGATATGCTACGAGCATGTGTGCTACTTTAATGGAAACTGGAGTAAATATCTTACACTCGTTGAATTCTTGTACAACAATAGCTATCATACTACGATCGGAATTGCCCCATACATAGCTCTATATGGGCATAACTGCAGGTCCCAAGTCATTGGGACGAGATCGGCGAACGGGCAGTACCCCATATATGGTGCGGGAAATGACGGAAATTATCACGATGATAAGAGAAAGGATGCGAACGGCTCAAAGCAGACAGAAGAGTTATACAGATCAGAAACGCAGGCCATTGGAATTCAAAATAGATGATTGGGTCTTCGTGAAAGTATCGTCGATGAAGGGCATTAAGAGGTTCGGGAAAAAGGGGAAGTTGAGCCCGAGGTATATTGGTCCTTTTAGGATAATTAAAAGGGTTGGCGAAATGGCATACCAATTGGAGCTGCCAGTATCGTTGTCGCAAGTACACGATGTATTCCATATTTTTACCCTACGAAAGTACATCTCTGTAGGACCCGAGTCCCCGCGAACTAGGTCGGCCAATAAATTATGTTTATGACGTAAGTGATTCCGTGTTAATCGCGTATATGCCATATGTTTGTGGGATCTTACGAATTTTATGCTCCTGATTTTTTTGAGCATTACGTGAAATTATGCGCTATTAATTTCGTGCTTAGAGTAACCCTAAACTAGACAAGGAAGTTTCAAAAGTAGTAAGGAGGGAAGAAGGGCTTATGGTGGATAAAGGGAAGTTGGACTAGGACTTCCTTTGGGCTATGGACTCATTATTGGAATAGAAATAAATAACAAGGCCCAAAACCCATAAGAAATCAAATATGAGACAAGTTTCCTTAAAATGAGGAATGCCCACGCCTAAGCTATGCTCTATTAACATTACTTAAAGAAAAATATCTCCTCTAAAGAATTCATACTCTATAACACCACCTAAAAACCAACGAAATTGAAAGGGAAGAAGAAGAAGCAAAGGGCCGAGAGATAGATCGAACCAAGGAAACCTCAACTAGCTTAGGATTTCGAAATTGGTAAGTGAAGCACCCTCCCTAAGCTTTGTAATTCCCGCAAACCTAGTAGTGTTAGATGTATTTCCGTCATTAATGCAATTTTAGCTTGAGAAAGAATGCCAAAACCCTAAGTGTGAGGTGTAAGTTCATGTTAAGGTCTCGATTTAGGTAAATCAGTGTTGGGATTGTTTAACATATGATTTAGACTACACGATGTTGGTAGAGAAAGGATGGAATTGAGGTTTTTCGACTAGGTTAATATAAGAAGGCAGTTTCGATTAGATGATTTAAGGTTCGATCGAATCGATGAAATTAGGTATTTCGGGCGATTCTAGTTGAATACACCACAAATCGACCAATTTAAAGAAATAGGAATAACATAGGAAATGAAGTACATAACTCAGTAAATCGCGCGAAATAAAAACCCTAGAAATCGGGCAAATTGTTGCATGAGATAGACCAATCGAAATGAATGTGAGGGATAATTTAACCGGGCGATTTGCCACACTTGAAGAACTCGGCGATTCTATCTCTTGAAGACCCCAAATCGGACGAAATGCCTTGAGCACTCCATGCATGGAATCGGGCAAATTAAGATGATGACATGATGATGAAAGCACGCGGCGATTTACAAATCGGGCGAATGGAGGGCTCCATGCAATCAAATCGGGCGAAACCGATTTCCATGCAAGCTTCACAAATCGGGCGGTTTGTGACGCCAAATAACCGGACGAATTAAGGTGACGGCATGATGACGAAAACATGCGGCGATTTAAGAAACTTCTTAAGCATGCAATCGGGCGATTTCAGAACTTCATGAATCGGGCGAAATCAATGTGGCTTAAGCACCAATCGGGCGATTTCAAGTGCAACACAAATCGGCCGAAACCATGCGAATCAAGCACTAGTCGGACAACTGAAAGAAGTACATGCCATGAAGTCGGGCGACCCATAATCGCCGAAAGCGAGCCCAGGCATGAACAAATCGGGCGAAAGCAAGTTTTAAAGCATGATACATCGGGCGATTCCATGCACGGCCAAATCGACCGAAAGTGGGTTCCAAGCCTTACGAATCGGGCAAATCCAACACAGAATTTACTAACTTTTGTCGTGTTCCTTATGTTAGAATTTAGTACTAATCTAATTTAGAATATAATCGGACAGGGACTTAGCCTAGACTAGAATTGAGCGACTTAGAGTTCTAGCAAATTATGTATAACCTAAACAATTTAATTCGACCTAATTATTTAGCGAAGGCATAATACTGAAGTGATGATATTTATGTCTAAAGGTCGAACAATAGACAATTCTCGGAGCAGTGAATTAGCATAGCACGGACGACAGGTAAGTAGAAATTCAACTACGACACGTAACTTGCCTGCACCCGATTATGTGATTACATGCTTATGTGATTTTATGTGAACCTTGTATGTTACGATATGAGCATTTATATGCATGATAGCATGATCTGCATATGTACATGAGCATGGCATGAGCATTTGCATGCATATGTAGTACGTAAGATGCAAGGTACGAGCGTGCATAAGATCGCCTGCGTGCGATGTATACTCGCCGATGTTGGCGTTTGTGTCGACTCAATGAAGAGTCACGGTTCTCCTATGCGACCATGGCGAATGAAGCCGAATTGCCTGTATAAGAGGCTGGGGGAATACCCCGTATGCGGGAGATGCAACCTGGAGGATGCGGCCCGAGGCATGCACTACCCGGAAGGGAAGATTCCTTCGGGTGACCTCCGAGGTTAGTGACTCGGTGTTGGCTACCAGTGAGAAGCGTCCGCGTGGAGACCACACTGAGAAAGGGAAGATTCCTTCGGGTGACCTTCTAGTGTGTGAACCTCCACATATGTAAGAATCCCTCGTGGATTGAGATCTCTATGAAATGGCACATAGTGGGATAGAAAGCCGAGGGTCCATAAGACGTAAGAGTATAAGAAAAAGAGTACGAGTCAGGGAAAAGAGTATGAGCGTTAGTAAGCGACGGCGTGGATTGCCGATCGATAGGACACTTGCATACATGCATCATTTCTGCTTACTGAGCCTCGGTGGCTCATTCCTTACGTTACGTGTTGTAGGTACTAGCGATCACGGTACGTGATCTATATATGCAAGGCCAATCTTTTGGAGCTTCGAGCTGCTTTTGAGGTGGGAGTGTGTGTATGGATGACGACCTGTGAAGGCCTGGCGCATAGGAGCTTTTGCTGAGCACATACACACTTTTTGTGTAACTATGAAAATGACGAAGTGTAGAAAGATCTAAAAACATTCTTTTGACTTGTATGTACGACTTCCGCATTTTAAAATGAAAAAGATTTTATCCGCATTTTTATGCATTTGCACGATAGCACATCGCTAGGCACTTAGGATTACGATGAAATACGAGGTTAGGACGCCGGGTCCTGACAATCTCCGATCCGAGTCATGTGCTGAGGAATGAGTTTCTACACCAACAGTTGAAACCAGATCTGAGTTACGAAGAGACGCCAGTGGAGATATTAATGTATGAGACAAAAAGGCTTAGGAGCAAGGATATTCCCTTAGTAAAAGTATGGAGGCGAAATCAGTCAACGGAGGCAGCCACGTGGGAACGTGAGGACGAGATGAGAGTTCGCTACCCTGAGTTGTTCCAAACGGGCTGATTTCGGGGGTGAAATCCCCTTTAAGGGGAGAGGATGTAGCACGCGAACCCCCGTAAGCTAGATTGGCCAAAACATTTCCATCCATGTTCTATGTGACTATATGAATTTTATGTGATAATTATATGCTTAACTGATTGTATGAATTTGTGCATTTAATTTTGTGTCATGTTACTTGTAACCTATTTAGGAATTTTCGAAAATGTGGAGTAAGGGAATTAGGGTAATAATGTTGGTAAGACTAGAAATTGGGCTTTGTTTGGGTTGGGTTAGATTTAAACTTAGGCCCAACCCATGAGGAACAAACTTAGGAAACAAAATTTCCTTAAAATGGGGGATATTTACGTCACTTAGGTCCCATCAACCATACCTTTGACCACATAAATATCTATTACAAACCCTTTGATCTCTCAAACCCACTTTAATAAAAGCCATCGAAACTTAAGTGCAAGAAGAAGGAGATATTGAACTACAATCAAGAAAGCTTGGAGATAGGTAAAATTTTCTTACTATGATTTCATGTATTTCGTTCGAATAATAGGATACTCTAAGTATCTTAAGCACACGAAATATCATTTGCTAGGGTTGTACAATAGAGAGTATAGCCCAAATTTTCGTGTCATTAGCACTATATTAACATGTTGAAGATGTAGAGTACGAAAATCCGCTTAAGCACGTGTTATTACTAAGGTTCGATTTTTAGGTCTTTGAGGTTCTTACCAACCTTCAACATGTTCTTGAAAAAGGGGGTGTTTAATCGAAAAGATCTAACAAGTTAGGTGAAAAAGGTGTTTGTAGGATTTTGGGGTCGCGAAGTGTGAACTTCACGAACCCTAGTTCGCGAGCTAGGTGTAAGGGTTAAACGTTGCGAGGAACATCGCGAATTGATGAAGAAGTTCACGAATTGTGAGATGCTTATATCACAAACTTAGGTTAACGAATCCTAAGGTTTCCAATGCATGGCTTCGCGAGCTTGCACGGTTCGCGAATTGGGGCCTTCACGGATTGGGAAGGTTCGCGAACTATGGGTGGCGCGTGAGTTAGAATGGATTCGCGAAGTGATGATTTGGCGACCAAGAGACAGTGAACCATACTTCACGAATCAGGATGTACTTGGCGAATTGAGAGTTTGCGAACCATAGGAGCTTCATTTGGCGAACTGACTTTACGAATTGGGAAGGTCGCGAACTAGGTTTAGCAATTCGCGAAGTGTGAGGATAGAGCATTATGTGAATCCATGTGGTTCACGAGTTGAATGGGTTCGCAAAATATAAGGTGACGAATTGAGAGATAGGTAGGGTTTGCGAATAGAGTGTGAAGAGCATTGGTTCGCGAATTAGAAGTAGTTCGCGACGTAAGATCATTTCGCGAAGTGATATTTCACGAACTAGGGTTTTCACGGGGTAGACAATTTGCGAATCATGAGTCATTCGATAAGTTCGCGAACCGCGAGGGTAAGTTGGCGAACCCTAGATTGCGAAATGTGTGTGTGTAGAGTAGAATATTTTGCAAATCGAAAGAGAGGATAGATAGAGTTCGCGAAATAATAGAGTAGGCAATTTTGCAAATTGTGAGAAACCTTAGATCAATTCGCGAAGTAGAAGAAAACTTAGGATCGTAAAATGAACTTCATCAAATAAGATAGACTTCGCGAGCTACATAAGTTCACGAAGTGGGTAGGATTTCGCGAATTAGAGTCTCTTATGAACCATGAGGGTTTCGCGGGTTATGAGAGGTTCGCTAACCATACGAACCTAAGCTAAGCAATGAGCGTAGTTCGCGAATCCTCGTGTGCGAATTTCGTGTGAGGTATAAGAAGTTGCAAATGAGGTTGAAATTTTACGAATTAAAATAAGGGCTTTAAGGTAATTCATGAACGATAGGTTCACGAGTCATATGTATCCCGTGAACTATACACGTTTGCGAGCTAGACATAAGGCATTAGAACTTCGCGAACTAGGAGTGAGAGGTTAACTTGGCGAATTAGGATATTTCATGAATAACACTTAGCGAAGTATGAGAAGTAGGAACTTCACGAAACATCAAGGTTTAAGTTAGTTCATGAATTAGGAATAGTTCACGAATTATAAGTCCCAAGTATTTTACGAACCAGGCATATTTCACGAGTCGCAAATGCCTTTAAAATAACTACTACCTTTTAAGTATCGAACTTAAGTACAATAATTTAGGAATTTTGAGTACTTAGCAGATCAAATAAATTAAATAGTATACTGACATTAATATTTTATAACTAAGGTTGGGAAATAAGAATTTCACCAGAGCAGTAACTTATAATCCACGGACGACAGGTAAGTGGAAATTCAACTACAACACATAACATGTTTGTACGTGCCTGATTTACATGTCTATGTGCCTCGATGTTAGTCTGTGAATACCTCTATGTGATTCCACATGACAAGTATTTATGACACGAGTTCATGATGCATATGCACAAGCATGCACGAAACACTTGAAGGTTATGCGAGTTGAGCGTGCATAAGTTATGTCGCTTGGGAGCGGATGACGATTGCCGAAAGGGGCAATCAGAGTCAGTTCACGATTAAGTTAAGCCATAGGTGACTTCTATGGCACCGTGACGGCATTGATGCGCCGTCGGCGACGTTAACGTCGCCAATATTACGAACGACGTTGATGCATCGGAGGATTATCATTGTTGTGTTAATGCCTCATGACTGGGTTGATGCCCTTATATCCTTGTTAGCGTGGTTGGGTTGATGCTCTCATGCTTTGGGTTGATGCACTATTTATCCTTAATGGATTAAGAGCTCTTTACGGTGTACGCATAGTAAGTCAGCCAAAGGCCCTGAGTGAAAAGAGCATGAGTGCTAAATGCATTGGCCTGGATTGCCTTTGCGGGGGATGACACGTGCATACCATGCATAATTTCTGCTTACTGAGCCTGGCGGCTCACTCAATACGTTATGTGTTGTAGGTGTACGCGACCATGGTACGTGATCGCTATTGATGGCAAGGCCAACCTTTTGAAGCTTCCGGCGACTTTTGAGGTGGAAGTGTGTGTGTGGATGACGACCAGCGCATAGATTCCTTTTGCAATATTTTATACACTTCCATGTAATTTAGGAGTTGTATATAATTTTTAGACATGTTGAAGTGTAAAATATGCCTAAGAGGGGGGGTTGAATTAAGTTATAAAATTTATTGGCTTGTTCTTCTTTGAAAAATACTTTTCTTTAAGAAGATATTTGCAGAGTGTGTTATTTCCCGGAAAGCAGGATGAGTATCAACGTTATCTACCTAACCCTGTTTCACAGAATATCACATTATTTTCAGAAAGCATTTCAACGACATTACCTAGTTCAGACGTTCTGGTTATATTCCCCAACTGGGGTTTAATTCTATCCTTGGGGTGTGATCTCCCCAAGAGTTCCAATCAATCACTAAGTATTACCGGTTATGGTTACAAAATGATCGACCCTTACACAACCGAAGCACTATGGTAACCAGACCTCCAACCTAGGCTGCCGCACGCCAAGTTTCGTTCCATGTCGTTTACCCAGGAACCAATTCCCCGACTAGACACAGCTCGCTACCGAGTGGCAACCGAATCCAACAAATTCGTCCCTCCACGTGCGAAAGACTCCACTCGTGCTCCTTTGTGCGCTCAACACGTCCGAAGATAAGGGTTTGGGTAGGGTATTACTATCGCTCGCTCAAAGGGTACGGAATTTGCAAATGAAAGCTCAACACAAAATACGAACCAATCGCAAATTTCAGCTCAAAAACACTCTAAGAAATTCGTTTGCTTGTGTGTAATCGTTCCAGATATAATCATTAACTTCATATAATCATTCCAAGATATCACGTGCATTAACTTCACAAGGAAAGTTAAGCACGTAATATGCAAGAGGAAGCCCAGATAGCACGTGCATTAACTTCATATAATCATTCCAAGAATAAACCAATTCAGCTCAACTGTCAAACATGATCATTTACCATAAATTCCAGAGTCTTATTTTCCTTCCGTGGTAATCTCATCCATTTGTCAGCACATTTCATATATAGACTCAATCAGCATATTACCACATAGCCCAATCAATTAATCACTTTCCAAAATATATATCCCAAGTCGCATAAGGAAAGATAGATCATTGATTCATTGATGTAAAAGTCAAATAAGATAGCACTCAAACGGATATACCATGATATTCTTTCCTATAATAGATCAATCACATGTAAGTACTTAATCAGAATATCTTTTCATATATACTTGTTCATATCCGGGTGATCACAACAATATTCTTTCCTAATATAACTCAATCACGTGTACAACTCACATATCACTTATCAGAATATATTTTCCATATGTAGTCGTTCATATCCGACGATCACACTAATATTCTCCTAAAATAGCTCAATCACGCGTACAGCTCACATATGACTCACAGAATATATTTTCCATAAATATCACGCAATGTTATTCCATCCAAACGAAAACGTTCATATCCAGGTGATCACAGCAATATTCCAGTTAAGCACAAGATCACACATAATTCGATTTCTCAACAATTTAATCACATTTTTAAACACTTAATCGAATATAGTCACATACTTAAACATAATAAATCATACATATCGAGTTTCTAAATTGTACCACCCATAATACATAATATACTTGGAATAATCAAAACTCTCATAATCATTTGCACCAAAAAGGTCTACACATGTGTAAAACGATCTTTATATAAAAGGAAAATGAAAATTTTATACGCATTGTCAGTATGCCTTCCAATGTACTACTTCGTTAGGCCCATAGGATAACGTTAGATAAAGTAGCGAAAGGTCAGGGGTGTTATATCCGTCTCAACTGGCATGGCAGAAATTCATGAGTCCCGGTAGAATTTTGATCAAATCGAAATTTGGGCGAACCGACTATAGTGTATACTCTTAAATACTTCTTACGCCTTTCACTTGCGTCCCGACTAGGTGAGAGCCATGCAAATGTCAAACTCACTAACCTAACACTATGTTATAATCGAGACCAAACCAATTATTTAAATTCCGCTCCGTATCTAATACGTGCGAGTTTTCCAAGCTTCGGCCGAAGGCTTTATAATCGTCGTTCTCCGATTACCTCATAGGACGTTAACCTATAGGAATATAAGCAGTGAATCCCGATAGCAGTCAAAGCCGGACAATTACCTCCGTAAAGTCGGTTAATCCTACAAAAACACTATTTCATCGCAACCATCCTAGAATCATACGATCAAAATCAGAATCTCTTAAGAACATGAACTACCCAGACTTCATCCTATCGAAGATCAAGCATATATATAACATGATCTTAGACGAGTTTTCATGTATGATAACACCTAAACATGTTAAATCTTAACTTAAAAACATGAAATTCATAACAAATTCATACCCTCCTAGCTTGCGTTTGAATACTGTACGAACTTTTCTCTCCTTAGCTTAATCTTGAAGTTTGATATGAATTATTGATCCTTCGTTCTTAATCCTTCATTTTTCCATATAAGACAAATAAATGATTCGATGTTTACCTTATATGTATCCTAACCTTCGTAATATCTCTATTATTGGTATATTTATTTTTCCCCACTTGCTCACTAAGCTTTGATTTGTTTCAAAATTCATCCCTTTGCTTGAATTATATATTAACCATTTCCCTTTCGAAATTCCCACAAGTTTGAAACTCTAGATTTCGAAATTCATATTTTACCCAGGTTTCGAATTTCTCTTTAACTTAGACTTTCAAGTTTCCTTCTAATTTCGAAACTAAGAAACCATAATACTTCGACTCTTTCTTTCTTGAGTCACTCCTAATCTAAGATTTTCGAAACAGCTCATCATTGAGTTTCGAAATTCTTCATATGATTACTTTCGCATTTTTCAATTTCGAAAACATAAGGTTTCGAAATTCTTAACCTCATACAACTTTCGAATTGCATTCGTCACAACTTACTCTATTTTGAAATTCCATTCACAATCCTTAATTATCTTTCGAAATTAACTCTTTCAAGAATTCCTAATTACACCATCAATTGAAATCATACTTCACACAAATCATAACACTTCCTTTCTCACTCACTAGTACTATACCATCTAAGGTCATATCATAAATTCATCATATAATGCATGAACTCGTATAATACGTGAAAACATATAATGCTTTGGTATCGGTTTCTGACATTCGATGTGTGTATGACTTATTCTCTTGTTTCCTGCGAGTAAATTTCGTCCACCCCCATTATATGTAAGGTGGGTGGTTGAGATTTTTACTCCCGGATCTTAAAAGATCTTATTTTTCAAATATTCAACTAGCAAAATCTTTTCCAAAAGAATATGTGGCATATTTTGAAAATGATGCCATTTAATTCAAAATTAATTTTTGAAAAATCCTACCATATCTAATATGTTACTTTCTGTGACGCCCGGGGCCCATGAGGGCGGGGAGTGATCGCCGGTGCCAGAGAGGTGCACGGACAAGGAGCGGCTCCTGGCAAGCTTCTAGGCGAATGGGTACATGAACGAACCGATCCGACACCCGAATGAGAGGGGATCCTGAGACTGGCAACATAAGGGCGTGTCAGGCTGAGAATCATATAAGAGAATTGATAGTACTACTCATAGCACCAAGGTCGACCTACCTTTTCGGGAGTCCATCTAACGTGCTTGACTTGGGACAATCTAGGGATGGGTGACCCCCTTGGAAGTTTCTCAGGGTGCGTGTGAGCGAGTGCACGAAGCACCCTGAAAGGTTAAATGGTGATACAGTGGGCCAGACTATCTGTCGGAGTGTGGTGGGCCCAATTCCACAGGTCTCGATAGGGACGGATGTTACAAGTGGGTCCCGGTATGGGACGGGACGTTACAGGTGGTATCAGAGCACAACCTCTCGCGGTACGGTGCTGGTTCGGGGACGAACCAGGCAGAAGCTGGTGGGCATATGACGCCCGGGCGGCGCGGAGTGATCTCCGGTGCCAGAGAGCTACACGGACAATGAGCAGCTCCTCGCAGGCTTCTAGGCGAAGGGGTACATGAATGAACCGATCCCACACCCGAATGAGAGGGGATCCTGAGCGTGTCAGGCTAGGAATCATATAAGAGAATTGATAGTATTACTCATATCAAAAGGTCGACCTACCTTTTTCGGAGTCCATCTATAGAAATTCCAAAGTTAAGCGTGCTTGACTTGGGGCAATCTAGGGATGGGTGACCCCCTGGGAAGTAGCTCAGGGTGCGTGCAGTGCGAAGCATGCTGGAAGGTTAAGTGATGATACAGTGGGGCCAGACTATCAGTCGGAGTGTGGTGGGTCCAACCCCACAGGTCCTGGTAGGGACCGATGCTACAGTGACACCCCGTATGGGACGGGACGTTACACTTTCGAAAATCCCATGAGGCGAAATTTCCAATTTGCCCCTCGTAGTAAGTGGTATAGCACCATTTATACCCGCGGAAATAAATTTTTATTTAACTATAAAATAATAAAATAAACATTCTCACACAAATATTAATTTTGGGCCAAGCCTAAATAAAATATATTAAATTCGGCCAAGCCCAATTTAATTGGGCCGAGCCCGTTTGCGACTATAAGTCTAGTCTCTCTTTTATTTGATCCGTACTTAGTGATCCTTTTTAAGCCTGACTCATCTGGTTCGTCTCAACACGGCATTGGGAGGAATCCAAGAGTTCGGTAAGCGCCTAGCTAATCTTGCGGTACCGAGCAGACCCTGAGTCGAGTCCGAATTCGAAATTCAAGAACGACTATAGATTATCCCCATACGTGTAAACCATTCACATATGTCCTGTTGAGTGAAACCATGTAATGTCTAACTAACAGAACTCAACGCTATGATAAATTGTGATTGGCGAAATGACGAAACTACCCTCCACTTCAAAGTGAGTCAGTTTCAATGCTTTGGCCGAAGACTTAGTAACCCCAGAATTCTCCTAGGACATGTATCTCCTTCGAGATCGTGAATCCCGCTCAGCGGTCAAGGTGACAATCACACCTCGTGGTCAAGACCGCACGTCGCCACCGACTCTAGCAAAAGCACGTTGAGCCTAGCAAAGCTAGTTCAAGGTCAGGACCCCGTGGCCAACTCCAACGTTGACCCATTCAGTCTAAGGTTCACGTATGCTACAATAGTCAGTCGATTCGATCTTTGACATTCCCAGCATGCGATCGATTCGACTATGAGTCCGTGTACGAAAATGATAAAGGCGCTTAAGATGAGTCACTAGCCTAAATGATGTAGGACAAGAAGACTAGGGCAAAGATATTATTAAGGTATTAGTTTCTATAATCAAGGATATTTGAATAATAGGTAGTTGAGATCTTATTTGCTATATTTAAGGAGATTTAGGTAGGATATTATCTATATTTGATATTTTCTCTTCTATATATACCTATGTCGCATAAGTAGTTTTCATTAATTCAGAATATTTATAAAATTTCGGGTTTTGTTACGATTTTGTGAATTTTAAAGACGTGTTCTTTAACTTTCGTATCAACTATTCGCTTCCGCTCCGTCATATGGTATCAGAGCCTTGTGCTCGGGACGAGATGGCCAACAACGGCGAGGATAGCAACTGTTCTGCAATCGAAGAATTGAGGATGGCCTTCGTTGAATTCTGATGTGGACTAATACACGAATGGCCAAAAAATAAATAAAAAATAAGCCCGCCAGACCCGTTAAAGAAATGGTTTAACACTTAATAAAAACAATAAAGAATATAGGGAACTTCCTGAGTACACTTCCTAGCGAAAAGACCCACAGAGACAAGGAAGCTTCTTCAGTAAGCTTTGGATAGGAAGACTTTATGAAGGAAAAAGCTATGACTGACGCGATTGAAGACTGACAGCCCACAGTACACGATGTCCCAGAAGGTCTTGTCACTAAGGCATCCTAGGGCCGTTGGGAGCTCCTATAAGAGGAGGACTTGGTCATTTTCACAAGGCATTCTCTCATTCTTACACTTCATCACATACGAAAAACACTTAAAAAGTTCTTCCACTTTCATGTATTTTAGAGAGAGAAAAGAGAGGATTAAGTGTGTATATTCAAAAGTGATAATAGAAGTGTTGAATGCGGTCCGTGGACGTAGGATTCAAACGAATCCGAACCACGTAATCTCTTGTCTCTCTTTTTTACGTCTTTATCATGCCCCGATTACGTCATATCATGTGCGTAACTAGATCCACACCGCCCGCGGACCTACACGGACCTCAAAATATCCATGCCTACTACTTTCTGTTAGGTCCCCAATACGTCCCAAGCAGGTCCCCGTGTCCAAACATGTTCCAAAGACGTCCCAAGCAGGTGCCCCACGTTCCAAACACGTCCGAACAGGTCCCCAACGTACCAAATATGCCCCCAACAGGTCCCCATCACGTCCCCATCGTAAAAACAGCACCTTACGCCCTTAAACACTTCACAATATTCGACCTACCGTTATTTAAATTTCTTGAACCCCACATAAAAATCTTGTTGAATGGGATAGCCCCATATCAAATTCCAACAGGAGCAGCGCACACTTTTCCCGGAGGTGATTAATCTGCTACGCGGGTTAAGAATAAACATACCTTCTGGAATTGGCGAGAACATGAACGTCAACCGTAGACAGGCTCGCGACGGAGTTGTACCTCCGATCCAGCCTTCTGTGCGCGATGGTCATGGAAACATGACCGTCAATCGTGAACAGGCTTGCAACGTAGTTGCGCCTCCCATCCAGCCTTCTGTGGGCGACGGTCATGCGACATTCAATGACGATAAGGATAGCGTGCACGAGTTTGAGGGAATTCCTAGTGTGGAGCCTCGTGGTTCTAATCATGTTGGAAAAAGACTCAATGACGTCGACTCCAATGTAGCTGGCATTATTCAGTTTCATTTGTGACACCGTGGGCGACAGAAAATCCTCATCAACATACTATATTCCATACGCTGAGATTATTTGGTCGGGAGTTATCGAATGTGGTGCGTGTAACACCTTTCAAAATTAGATGGATCAAGACTAGCGCAGAATCTAAAGAGACAGAGCTTGCAGGTTTTTGTGTTGATGTAGATAATATGGTAACAAATGCTCCGACTGTGCTAGATGAAGTTCGGTATAATTTTGAAGGAATTAATCGTAAGCATAAGTCTGACGCTGATAAATATCGCAGACTTAAAGAGTACAAGGTTGACGAATATAACTCGGGGTCAAGTTCTTTTCAAGTGGGGGAGATTGATGTAGGACAAGAAGACTAGGGCAAAGATATTATTAAGATATTAGTTTCTATAATCAAGAATATTTGAATAATAGGTAGTTGAGATATTATTTGCTATATTTAAGGAGATTTAGGTAGGATATTATCTATATTTGATATTTTCTCTTCTATATATACCTATGTCGCATAAGTAGTTTTCATTATTTCAGAATATCAATAAAATTTCGGGTTTTGTTACGATTTCGTGAATTTTAAAGACGTGTTCTTTAACTTCCGTATCAACTATTCGCTTCCGCTCCGTCACTAAATACCTCCGCACCTTATCAATTAGTGAGCCCCTTTGAGCCTTTTAGCCTTATTTGGTTATTTGGAGCCATGATATTTAGCCTCGTTACCCCGTTATTTTATCCTCTCTTCGAACCATTGTTAGCATGTTAATTTACTAATCGCTTCAAAATTTGATTCTATTGATTCGGAGGAAAGGGAGTACGACATGTTATATTTGATTTCAGTTTCTTTTATTTCCTTTGATTTTATTTAAATAAACTGAGTTAGGAAAAAAATATCGATAAAAATCAAAAGAGAAAAAGAGAGGATAAAAATTATTTGAGATGAAAAAAAAGATATTATTTGCTAGTAACAAAAGAAAAAGAGGAGTTACAATACTTATTTTTTGAGTATCTTCAGACTTAGATTCTCGAGTTCGAGTACGTTTTACTAGTAGTGCGAGTTTTCATTATTTGATGTCGTATTTTATTGGTAGAGAGTATAGATGGGTAGCGATTTAGTGAAGAAAATGCTTGACCATACTAGTTCACTTCTCCCATATGTCACACCTTTATTACCCTGAGCCTCAATACAACCATTGATGAAGAACTTCGAGTGCATAAGATGTACTGTGTGATTATGTTATGATATATTTTCAAGCTTAGAGCAATATATTTCGATTTCGCGAGTTGAGCGCTTTTATACAGATTCCATTAAACATTTAGAGCAACTTGAGCGATCCATTTGAGAGTTGTTACGTGATACGTAGTAGGATTCTAGAAATTTTCTTTTGCGATAATATGATTCCAAATAATTACTTCATGTCCCAGGTTTGGCTACACCATTCATTAGCTGATGACGATCTCGACCGACTGTGCTTTTAATTATTTGAGAATAAACATGAGAATTCATTTAGTGACGTCGTAAATCTGAACTTAATTCAGTTTCCGCTTTATGGTCGAGGACTGTCAAAGCTAATTTGGGGTTGTTGACAAGTTAGGATTTTACGCTACTTTTATATCCCTTAAAAATGTGCTATTGATCGCAATTAATAAGTTTCTTTACGTTTATATTTTATACTTGGACAGATATTGGAGAAAAGATCTTAAACGAGTCAATCAATGTGCGGCATGATTGAGAAGAAATATTGCAAACAAGCTACTCAAGCTTGAAAGTGACGTGATGAGTCCAAGCTGGAAAACTAATAATTGGCTTGTAATTTCAATATTTTGTAATACACACCTAACACTCACACATCTTAACAGCAAGCAATCTTATTGACGGCTGGAAAAAGAGAAGGGAGCCCACACACATGCAAATACTGCTCAAGGCTTTAATTGGATGAGTGGCTTTAGTTATATTCATAGATAGAAAATCGAAGGAGAAAGGCTGCTCGATCACGCGCAATGGAGAAATTTGGCATCACCTTGTCTCAAATCACACGCGGGGGGGGGGGGGAGAGAGCTGTTAAAGGCTTGATATACGCTGCACCCATAAAAAAAAGGGAGAGCTGCTAAAAGACAATAAGACACTGGTTGCGCATAAGCAGGCAGCTCTCATAAGTTCCCTCCCACGCATATCTCACGCACGCACAACTCACATACACGCATCGGGGACTACCACGCACAACTCAAAGGGGAAAGGCAGCTCTCTTTTTGTTTATTTTTATTCAATTTATTTATTTTTGTAGTTTATTTCTCTTTTCTTTTATTTTATTTTTATTGAATTTAATTTTTATTTTTATTGATAGTCTCTTTAGTTCTATTTTTTAATGTATTAGTATTTTTCATATTTTTTATTTTTCTCTTGTTTTTTAGAATTTCCTTTTTTTATATTAACATGTGATCTTTTAAGTCTGTTAAATCGCATGTCGACACGTGTCAGTTTTCGATCCAAATTGACGGAGATCTAACGGCAGGACTAATTTGGTTCAAAATCGACAACATCGGAGATTAAATTGGTGCACGTAGTAAACATCGGGTAGAGGAGGACCATTTTGGGTTTTCTCCCTCTTAGCTTTATTTGTGTGGTGGCCTCGTCGCTTTTAATGGGTGCAAATAAATAAGAGGAATTACATGTCAGGCCCATTTAGTAGCTTCGGTTTTGATTTCAGGCCCTATTTATGTTTCATATAGATAGAAGTACCTAAATTTAAGTCTCATTTAGAAATAAGGACCTAATCCATGCTAAAAGACAAATTTGCTCATAATAAACAAAAAGAAATTACGAATCATTGCCATCGTCTTATTCAAACGTGCAAAGCAACCATGAAGAAGTGGTATACACGTACATGTAGTGGTACTGTAGATCCATGAAGTGGTACTGTAGACCCATGATGTGGTACTGTAGACCCATGAAGTGCTATTGGTGAACAATGAAGTGGTACAGTAGATCCATAAAGTGGTACTGGTGAACAGAGAAGTGATACAACATTTGTAGAGCCATGAAATGGTACTGTTGAACAGAGAAGAAGTGGTACTGTAGACCATGAAGTTGTACTGTTGAACAGAGAAGTGGTACAGTATTTCGTAGACCCATGAAGTGGTACTCTTAAGTGTTTCTGCAGAAATCGGGTAAATATTTGCACAAGAAACACTTAAGAGCTCTGCTGTACCACTTCTCCGTTAAACATTACCACTTCATGGGTCTACAAAATGTTGTACTACTATCACTTCTTCTTCTGTTCAACAGTACCACTTTATCTGTCTACAAATGTTGTACCACTTCTCTGTTCACCAGTACCACTTCATGGATCTGCGTCCACTTCACTGTTGTTGCCCAGTACCACTTCACTGTTCACCCGTATCACTTCATGCAGTACCACTTCATGGATCTACAGTAACACTTCCTGTAATGTGATAATCTATAACAATATACTGGAATTTGATAACAGAATTGGGGCGCTGGATATCACTTCATAACTACTCTTTTATAAAGGTATTTTCGTGCAACAACCTTAATTCTAACTTCAATTCTGAAATGGGTCATTTAAACTATTTTTCCTCTGACATAGGTCTGGACTCTGATTTAAAAATACGGTGGGACTGACAACCAACGCCCCAATAAATAATTGGTAAACTAGACCTACTGTATTTTATGGATAGTATGCTTAAACAGTTAAAAAAAAAAAAAAAAAAGGGAGGCCCAAGAAACATGGCCCTTTCCGGTGGGCGTGCTCTTCTTTTCTCCTCCTCGCCATCCTTTTACCTTCTTTTCAACCAAATCAAACCGACACGGATTTGCTTGCAGTTAAGCTTTACTTGAATTATATGCTGAGGAGATTCGACTGTTATTTTAATCATCTCAATAGTTCTTTTTAAGTGTGTGTGTGAATCGATCTTGATAGTGCTTTATATGTGTATTTGAGATTGAAGCTCTTATCAGTGGCCATGAAATTGCTAGTGAATTTACAGTATTCGCATATTTAATTTTGCAGTGGCTTCAATGAGTGGGGATCCAATTCGCGAGTGGATATTGTCGTCCGAAGGAAAAGCAACTCGAATAAATGGCACTCGTCCTATTGGTGGTGGTTGCATCAATCGTGCCACTCGTTAAATTTTATGGGGTGCATAGGTTGGGTTACCAGTGGCGAGAAAGCAGTAGGACTGACTCCTTAATTTATGAAAAAGGTTGGTTTCTTTTCTTTTTGTCATAATGCATAAAGAACAAATTGGAGCTGATTTGTCTTGTTTTCGATGAACTTTAGACGATCATCAACTGAGTATCGATTTAGTTGCAGAAAAGTATGCATTTTATCATATCGATGGATTAAAGTTGAAAAGTTCCATTTCTTGGTCAGTTTATTCTACTAACAATCGACAACAGTTTTACCTCAGTCTGAAACATCAAATGGTCTTGATTTTTTTCCTTGTTCCCATTATGGATCAGTTCGCCATAATCATTAATCATATATGTATATTTACATGTCTTACAGGGCAAAGACTTGTAAAAAATATGGCACCTCTTTTTGAAGGTGCTGTTCTTGAACCTTGCTTGTTACATGGAGACTTATGGAGTGGGAATATCAGCGCGGACAAAAATGGCGAACCTGTCATTCTCGACCCTGCTTGTTACTGTCAGTTTTCTTACATACGACCTTTGATTCAAAACACTTTCTTTTTAATATCCAAATTTGGTCTTACCTATATATTTGGATTGGTATCCAATCTGGTCATGCTTGAATTCAAGATTCAACTCATTGAGTTGGATGACTAATAAAATAAAACTGAGAGCTCTTTTTTCTTTTGTAAAAAGTATAGATGGACACAATGAAGCAGAATTTGGAATGTCTTGGTGTGCTGGCTTTGGAGGATCATTCTACAGTTCATACTTTGAGGTGGCTGGATCTTCTCTCTCTCCCTCTCCCTCTCCTCTCTCTCTCTCTCTCTCTCTCTCTCTCTCTCTCTCTCTCTATCTCTCCCTCGATATATATATATATTATATATTTATATTTCTCTCTCTCTCTATAAAAAATATACATATATAATATATAATTATGGTGTAATAATACGACGGTTGCAAGCCTTGCTTTCTGTAACAGGTTATGCCCAAGCAACCTGGTTTTGAGAAGAGGAGAGATCTCTATATGCTCTATCATTACTTGAATCACTACAACCTATTTGGTTCTGGCTATCGTTCGTCTTCCATGTCTATCATCGACTATTACATTACCTGAGGATGTTGAATGTCTAGCGTAGCCTAGTGTGTGTTTCTACGGTAAATATCTGTATCTAATACTTACCCAACTAATGTTAAACTAACTATCATCGTTAAAGAAGGTCGAACTGAGGTGATGTGTCCTGCGTTAAAGAAGGTCGAACTGAGGTGATGTGTCCTGCATTATGTTAATGAAAGAATCGTCATGGTTCAGCATAATTATTCGCACAGAAATTGGATCAGAGTTTCCATAGCTGGTTAATCTGCTACCAACAAACTTGAATTTACTAGATTGGTTTATGATCGTACGTCTCTATTTTTGCTTTAATCGTTGAGAATAACTGAATTGAGAATAAGGGATTTTCAGGCTACTTCTTCTGTGTACGGTATTTGGACCGTGGAATGGAAGGTGGTGTTGGTGTGCCGATGTCCAAAAAAATGTGAAGAGTTATCTTCTGTTTCGTTTTTGTCTTAAACAGAACTGAATTTGTTTGATTCCTTGAAGCTCGTTTCAGCTCACAAAAAAGAAAAACACGGTACGTTCGTACAGAGACCATATCAGATCTCTTAATATATATATATATATATATATATATATATATATATATATATATATTATATATATATTATTAGTTACAAGTATATTTATTATTTATATTGCTAAATATTATTTGCCAAAATTAAAATTTGGGTCAGCACAGATGACTTTCGATTTGATCGGGTTATTTTTGTAAAATTGATCACTAATTCAGATGCTGGAAAAAATTTAGATATCTGGTCTTTTCTATAAAATAAGTCACAAACTCTAATTGGACATGGAATATTAATCCTTTTGGTGGTGGTGAGCGAGTATTGTTCAATTTCGGATTTATATTCCCAAATATTTTCGACATATGGAGGATTGAAAACCCAAAATGGTTTCCGATGTTTACCACATGGACCAATTTAGTCCTCGATGTTTTTTCTTATGGAATTTGTTTTTCTTTTCTTAATGTTAATTTGTGTTTTTTTTTCTTTTTTCTTAAAGTGTGGTCAATCGTATGTCAATTTCCATCTAAATTAATCGCCATCTAACGATCGGACCAATTTGGCTCAAAATCGAAAACATTGGGTAAATTGGCCCACGCGAACCACCAGAGACTGAATTGGTCCATGTGGTAAACATTGAGGACCATTGTGGATTTTCACTCACATATAGACTATGCTTTGAGTTATTATGGTGATCCGAAATCCGGCTTATTTTTCTTTCTTTGACTAGATAAAATTAACAAATTTATATATAAAAAAAAAAGACATAGTTAGCCAACTAAATTGTAACCCATGATAAAACCCCCCTAAAACCATGCGCTCAATAACTTGTTAGATCAAGTTTCTAATTAATTACGAATATATGTGTGTGTGTGTCAAACTTACCTTATTACAATTGATATATAGTTAAATGCGTCATATTATAAATATTGAATAGATATAACTAATAAAGCAAATGCTATCTTTATGATTATGAATGATGTTTATCTAAAACTAAAATATGTTTTCAACAATTGATATATAGTTAAATGCGTCATATTATAAATATTGAATAGATATAACTAATAAAGCAAATGCTATCTTTATGATTATGAATGATGTTTATCTAAAACTAAAATATGTTTTCACTGGATATTACCTGACCGATGTCCTAATTGTATTACTTAATATAATCCCAACTAAATTTCGTTCAAACATATTCTCCAAGGTTAGCTTGTATAACATATTATCTAATGTCTATAAAACAATCGTTTTCAGAAATATTCTTAATATCCTTCCGAAAAAAAAAAGAGAAGAAATGTTCTTAATAATAATAAGAGGGGACAGGGTTAGACAAGCAGACTAATCAGATTGTGCAAAAAAGGATGAAAACAATTGTTTGCATATATCCCCACTTCCACTATGTGATGGTGACCTAAAGATGTTATGGCAAGCACTTTTTTTTTAGTAAGTTCTGATTTAATTAAATTCATAGAATAGTACCGGTAACCTCACACAATTGTCAACACGACGACAGATGGTAGTAATATTTTTTTTTATATGTTCCTTTCTAAGTTGCATCAAATTCCAATACTTTAATAAAAGTGCTAATCAGGAGCAGAATATACAGTTGCCCCTACTTTAATGATGGATATAGAATATCATGGATGTCATCGTTTGTCGATATATAGAGAAAATAAAAAAGAAACAAAGTAGATATTATCCTTTTACACATTGTTTATGTGGTTCTTAGCAAAAATAAAATATGAGTGTTACTTGACAGGAAACCACATATATGTCGATGGACGATGGAGATAAATGCTGACATAAAATGGGGCATAGTGAAAAATTAAAATAGAATAACTGTGTGGTTTCCTTTCACGTAAAGTGGAGCATATTGAAATTTAAAATAGAATAAAGTATTAAATGGTCAACGGAAGATTCATTTCCGCTGATCGATTATAACTCTAGATCGAGTTTAACCTAACTAAATTCTGACTGTTCTCCGACATGTAAGAACAGGAGAATATTGATGTAAAGCTTTGGATATAAATTATTTCACTCGTAGCTAATTCCTTATTTCTTTTCAAAAGCTTATGCGGAAAAATTATAAATTGGGTAACTAAATACGGGTTTTCGATTAAGATCACTATATTTGGCAATTGCCAGGTCGGTAACTTCATATGCCAAAATCATCATGTGACATCCTAAATTATTTCCGTCATATGAAGTGTGACTTTGTAATTATAAAATATAATGATCCAAAATTGAGAATCCGTAAACTCATTGATCCATTTATTATTTCGCCTTCACTAATTGATTGCTTATAAAATCTAGAAAGGTCACTAGTGAATAAATTATCAAGTATAGAAGTCGCATTTCAATTTTTTGCTATAAAATTCGTGGCCAGATGGATAAACGCATATATACATATCAAATCGTAGAATTTGAGCTTTAAATCACGGTATCAAATTGAGATATTTTTACCTGGCCTCGCGGAGTAGTCTAGTTTCGGAGTATGTGGCGCCAACACAGCTGATCAAGTGTTTTTAGGATCGGTTAACGTGTTTAGAGGAGGTGAATAAATACTTCGCCTCTTTCCCGATTTTTTGATCGGTTTATGCGTTAACTAGCTAGCTATCGAACAATCGGTTATTCTGTGCGGAATAGGTGATCAACCGGTTGGTAAACTTATCCACGAGATGTATGTATGTGGGACAAAGTGTTTGTTTCTAGAAGTTTGGAGCTAACTCTCCTACGTCTCCCCTTCTTCCATGAAAGGAAGGATCACTAGAACTTCAGTTAGTCGTGTAACCTACCCACTAAGACCTACTTAGCTATTATAGTGATTCACTAAGCAGTCATGCTATGACAATCCACCTACTTCGTCAATTTTTTACAGTCCATCGGATTACAATCACTCTACTTCACTCAGAAGATCGCTAGCTCACTATTTGGTGAACTAAACTTTCGAAGTCGCTGTTATCTATAAGATTTTTCTCTTGAAAATGCTGAATGTCTAAAGTTGTCTTCTCTTTCTTGAGTCTTAGCTATTTATACTTGAGTCTTGCAAATGTAGCCGTTCCTCCTCTAAGAAGACTTTGCTTCGCAACCTCATATAATGCACTTTCCCAAAATGGGTTTGTTTCATGCTTCTGAGCATCAGTTTTTTTGCGAGTGCTAGCACCAAAATGGTTTAAGACAACTGGTCTGTAATTCTTCTTACAACCTTGAATTAAATGCTCCTGCATTTGTCTATAAAGCTGTTTTACCCTAAGACTGACTTGAAATATATTTGAATTTCAATCTTTGGTTTAGATCGATTTATCTTGTTTGAATATCAACTTGTCCTTAACTGATTCTTGTCTCTTTAGACAAACCGGTCTATTCTTGTATGATGATAACCGGTCATTGCCTTGTCAGTTGGTCAAATCAGTCTGTTGTCCTGGTAGTTGTCTTGAGTAGGTTAAACCAATGGTTGGGTTCGATTGATTGATCTCTACCGTTTGATAGCTTCGGTATGTCTTCAATTGATCAAGGTGTATGAACTCGGTTTGCTATCTTCGATTGGTCTCTACCGGTTGGTCTTTTGTCAGTTTAAGTTTAGTCTTTTTATTTACCGAAACTGTAATTTAAATTCATGATTCCTTAACAATTTCCCCATTTTCGGTGAATTCAAAACTTAGACAAAGACATGGGCAACTACGACCTCTTGGAACGTCCTCCCCCCTTTTTGGCATCACCGACTATGCTGATTTATGAAGCTGGTGCGAGCAAACGATGCTTCGCCTATGATGGAGAGAGCATCACCCACGACCGGTACCCAGATTGTGGGAGCAGACTATGCCTCTCTTATGATAGAGAAGGCAGCTGCCGTGACCGGTAAGGAGTTGGTGGGAACAGACAAGGCAGTAGGGAGGCTTCCCCTACAATTGAAGCCACCGCTCGTATCCAGTATGTGAGCGTAGAAGAGGTATCACATTTTGGAGGGGAGGCTTCTCTTTCCTCCCATTTTCCTCTAAAGACTTCATCATCAAGCTTGGGCGGAGCTGTAGTTGACGAAGTTAGGAACCATGCCAAGTGTGAGTTCCCCTTTGACTCTATCTTGACTAGCAGCGGTTCTTTGCTTTACTTCTGCCGTTGTGACTTCGGCTGGGTGACTTCCGCCGTTGTGACTTCCGCTTTACGTTTCAATTTTTTTTAGAACAATAATTTTTTTTCTTGTTATAAAAATAAATTAAAGAACTCGAAATTTTATATAAAGAACGAAAAAACTTTTTATTGTAAGTTAGAAAGTTATTTGTATTTGAAAGACAATTACAGCTTAGATACTAAATAATACTACGATTATCGCTCATTCTACGATTTCGAAAATCTTTTTTTTTGTTGTAAATGTCCCATAAAACTGAAATGAAAGGATAGTACAGAGAGTACAAGACGTAGCTAAGTATACAACTCAACTACATCAGCCGGTAACATGCTACCGGGACCGCAATGAGACTCGACCCAGTCAAACAAGAAAAAGAAACAACATCAGCCTATCAGCCCATGCGTAAACCAAGCAAACCGACTACCAAGCTAAGTGCCATAATCTTCGAACAGCAGCCAGTTGCAATGCATACTTAGCCGACGTCATAGAAAGCCGCACGCATGCAATACTGAACACTCCATTTACCACCTGCTCCGGAGTGCGGCACACATTATCCCGCCAGCGCACGTTCCGTTCCTGCCAAAGGTGGTACACCAATGAAGACAAAAGGTGACGGTTGGCCAAGTGAATAAGGTGCCGCTTTCGCCATCTGGTGGCCGCCCATTCGACGCCCATTCGCCAGTCTCGATATGGCCATTTCCATCGCGTCTCGTCGTAGCATGCCGACACATCGCCGAGAGAAAGCGCACTCGAAAAACAAATGGTTCGTCGTTTCGAGGCACCCCTCATCGCAAAGCACGCAATGAGAATAGCCAGCCCGAGCAGCCACCCACTCATTATCTCGTGTGGAAAGTCGCTCACGAATGGCCAACCACAATATAAATTCGTATCGTGGAACTCGAAGGGCTCCCCCAAACAGATTAGCCCAAGAAACAGGAATTCGTCGGCCACGAATTTGACGAACACTCGTCTTAATCATCTCCTACTAAAAGATCATGTTTATCATTCAATATTCATCTAAATCGTCTAACATCAATTTTATGATCTTTGAAAAAGTAGAAATAATAAATAACATTGGTGAATATAACCTATTTTAAGATGATTAAATGACCATTGGTTATTATAATATGAACAGTAAAGTCATATATTGAATTATTATTTGAAAGATGGTTATAACAGCCGATTTACGGTTAGAAAAATTACAAATCGTAACCAAACCGTATTTAATATGGTTCGTCTACGGTTTGAACCGTAACCGTTGACCACGGTTAATCGAACCGTTGACCGACGGTTTGATTACTGTTTATACGGTTTTTCAAACCGTCTGAACACCTCTAGTTGTCGTCATCTTCGGTTTGTATGGCTTCAAAGATAATATTGAGGGAATTTCATGAGGATATCGTTGTCTGTGAGAGCCATTTGTGGTGATGAAGTGAGAAGGTTGTGGGGGTTTTGTTGGGGAACCCCGAGTGTCCCGAGATCAAATCACGGATGCAGCGGAAGTTTAAAATTTTCCCTAGGGATCCCCGCACGGTTAGCCTCGGATTGCTCGGTTATGTAAAGAAAACACGTATGATACGTAAACGAGATCGAGACTCTTACCCTCGTAGCGAAGATCCCCAGCCCTCGCCATACATCCCGGCTGTCGCAGTCCGCTTCGAGCACCACCTTTGTGAGTTCTCCGAGCTCGACCGCCTTGCTCCAAGATCGTCACGCCGACCCCAAGACATGCCTCAGACCGACACCTTCCAAGGATGGCTAGAGAAGGTGTGGAATGAATAGAAGAGGTGTGTAGTGTGTGTGTTTGAATTTCTCAAATCACAAACTCACTAGGGTTTTCTCAAGAAACAAACCCTTCATTTTCTCTCAACTCTCTCTAGAACCTTTCTATTAGAGTGGGAAATGAACTTAGACACCATGAATCAGTTAAGCCACGGATTTGCACAATGCCAAAGCATAAAAACCAACTTTCAACCTTTGAAAGTGTCTTTAGGCTTAATGAAATTAAATCATGTCCTACATGACTTAATTCTTGTTTGATTCCCTTGTATTAATTCATCAAATGACTATACAATGTCCCACATGTCTAGAAAAAGGACAAGGAACGAATTTCGATCGACCCCCGACTGTCAGTCACGGCCGCGTGCAAAGACCTCCAGCCAACGTCCCAGGCATGCCACTGTCGGCCTTCACGGCCTCTCCTCAAAGGGGTCACGGCCTGACACCTTCACGGCCTAGTGGAAGCACCCCTCACAGCCGTGAAGGTATCGGGAGGGAGAAATTCAGCTACTTCTTGCTTTCAAGGCCTCTTGCAGCTGGTGTCACGGTCGTGACACTTTCGACAGCTTTGCGATAGTTTCATATTTCTCTCAGATCTATGAGTAAACGATATCCGATGGACCTAAAATTTGAAACACATAAAGAAAAGTTGCCAATTTTGATTCTGACCGAAGTGATTTTCAATCCTAAGTCTAGATTGGGAGATATGAATTTTTGATCTGCTGCTACATTTCGGGCGGGCTTACTGCCGTGACGAGCCTTGCTCGTGGCTGTGAACCCTATTTCCGGTCCATTCTTCATCGTTTCATTCTTAGAACCTAAATCTGAGTCCATGTATATAGTTTCTAAACCTTATATTTAACGTTTTATTAACGTCTCCAAGACCTTTAAATAATAATACATCTCATATTCGTTAGGCATTGGCTCAGTGATAATTTTTAAGCTCGACTCTCTTGGTTCGTCTCAACCCGGCAAAGGAGGAATCCAAGAATTCGGTAAGCACCTAGTCAATCCCATGGTACCGAATAGATCCCATGTTGAGTACGATCTTCGTATTTTACGAACCGACTATAGATCATTGTGCTACGTATAGACCCTTCACATTTGTCCCGGTCGAGCGCCATGGTCATGTCAAACTCACTAACCCGACACTGTGATTAATTCATGAGTTAGATTATTACTCTGGCCTGGGGTTCCGTAATTTCTCTTCCCCGAATATCATAGGACATATACCTCGATTACGTGTGAGGCTGTGAATCCCTCACGATTGTCAAAGCTAGCAGTTGCACTTCGTTGCCAAGACCGCATGTTGCCGCTGACCCATGTTCTTCCTCGAACAAAGAGGGCCTAGCAATCTAGTGACAAGTCAGGACCCCAAAGCCAACTCTGTCAATGACCATTCGGTCTAAGGTCCACGTATAATACTATAGTCAATCGATCGATCATTGACACTCAGAGAGTAATAAAGCCATGTGATCGTCGATTACGAGTCGTGTCCAAATATAAGTTAATCCCCGATTCAACTCATATCAATGCTACGACCTCCCACTTGCCAAGTGAATGGTTTGTCACAACCATTTAGGAGTCGTCAACAAATAAGTCATGATCGACATTCAGTCACCCTACTGAAGTCTAAGACTTATGGATAAATTTAATATCCGAGAATAATAGCTCATCGGTTCCCCCCTCTCATCCCATGAGAATCGGTGACTAAATTCGTATATACGGGTTTATTTATTTACCTTCTTACCGGATGCGAAACAAGAACTGATGATTAATAAATAATATGCCTATAAAGGAATGAATTGTAAATAAATAAATATTCAAAAAAGTTATACCGCTAGTTGCAAAGAACAAGTTATTGTCAAATTTGTAAGGTGCATTAAAGTGAATATTAAAAAGCAAATGAACCGGTTAGACTGAAGATGAAGAAAGGTTTTGGTTTATGTCGTAACTTATCAAGACACCAATAAGTGCATATATAGACGGAAATAAGTATTCAAGAGATGTCGGAATAACTTTGTATACAAAAATATTTATAGATATTGTTTGGCTGAATATATATAAATATATAATATGGTATCTGATTTTGAAAATAATATTCGGTTTCGGTAAGGAGGCAAGGTCTATTAGTTAAACCAACTGAAAAAGTTCCATAAGTCTCAAAAAACATCGGTGGGAAAATTTCACTTTTTAAAATGCAACATTTTTGTTAAGTAAGGAGGATCAGTTAAAACAATAGGCACTCAACTTGAAATAAGAATTTGCATTCCTATTCCAACATACTTTTTCTTGTGCTATTTTAACAGTGTTCCCCATACTCTATCCACTCTCCGTATGGTTTTTAAGTCATGTCTAACACCGAAGTGCATTGCGAACGTAGACGAATTTGGCTTCCGATAGGGGCTTGGTGAAGATATCAGCTATTTGCTAATCTGTCTGTATCTGCTGCGAACGAATGTGCTTGTTCAGAACATGATCTCTGATGAAGTGATTCATGATTTCTAGGTGCTTCGTCCTTGAGTGCAATACTGGATTATGGGGTATTGCTTGCTATAACATGTTGTCGCAGAATATGAGAGTCTCGGTAGCTGTAATCCCATTGTCCTTCAGCTGGTGCTGGATCCATATTATCTGCGAACAGCAACTGCATGCTGCCAGATATTCACCTTCAGTGGTGGACGTTGCAATTGAAGTCTGCTTCTTGTTGAACCATGAGATCAACCGATCACCAAGGTATTGGCATATTCCACTGTTGTTAGTTTGAACAATCTTCCTACATAATGAGCATCGGTATATCCATGAGCCGATAGATTTGACTCCTTAGAAAAACAAAGCCCCACATTGATTGTGTAGCACCCGGGTCCCCGTATACAAAATACGGCCAATATATTTACACAAATGTATGAACATTCGTGACTAAGTGAATTTCCGTGCCTATGTGATCTTACGAAATTTGGTGCATTAATTAAGGTGCTTGTGCGATGACATGAAATTTTGTGCATTTAAATTGTGCGCCTTTGGTAACATCTAATATAACTAGTAATTCTCCAAAATAGGAAATGAGGGAAACATAGATAATTGAACCAAGGATACAATTGGACTACACTTATAATTGGGTTGGATTTAAATACAAACCTAGGCCCAAAATCTTTAGAGATATTTGTGGGAAACAAGTCCCTTAAATTAGCGAGATTCACGTCTATATACTGTTTAGGCAACCATACCTTTGATAGCAAAAATATCTAAAGTATTTCTCACACTAAAAACGTGAACCAGAGAGAAGAAGAAAATCCGAGCCTTAGCTTGATGATGGTATGAATTTCTTACTATGTGTTTTACATTCGCTTTTAACTTACGATTTAGAGTTCTAAGTTCGGATTTAGTATTCTTAGGATTTTAGCACACTTGGAATAATGCTAAACTGGTATTTTTAGCCAACTTTGAATTTGAGGGTTATAAATTCATACGGTCTTCAACATGTTCTTGAGCAAAATGTACATTTGATCGAAAATGTTGGGGTAAGAGTCAAAGGTGTTTTCAAGAATGCGTGAAGTATAAACTTCACGAACTCAAGATTCGCGAACCCTCGGTGGAGAGGATCGCGAACTCAATAGGTTTTGTATGCTTGGATTCGTGAAATGAGGGTTTCACGGGTCCGATGATTCACGGACCAAAAAGAGCAGCAAGGACATGGGTGCGTGAAATTAGCATATGAGGGGTTAGAATTTGGCGAATTAGGCTTGAGTAGTTTCACGGGTCCAACTCGAACATTTGTTTCGCGAATCATGGGTCATGCAAGACCTTTCGCGAACTAGGAGCCGACTTATACGTTTTGCGAATCATGAAAAGAAACGGGCACTTCGCGGACTATGGGTTTCGCGGGCCATGCATGGCAATTCGCGAAACTCGAGCTGAGTAGTATTTCACGAATCAAACCCGTGGAAATGACATAAAAACGGTGGGACACGAACTATGCCGGAAATTCGCGAACCATGCAAGCCATTCACGAATTGAGGCGAGTTGGCGAATTGAGTGGGAGCTAGGGTTCGCAAATCGCGGGTATAGAACACTTCGCGAACTAGAGAAAGGTGGTATTTCGCGAACCACTAGAAGTTCGCGAACCCCTCACAAGCCGCAAATCAATCACCAGGAATAGGGAGTTCGCGAAATAAGTATGTCAGGAACCAAACTATGACCCTTTCGCGAATTCAACGAAGTTTGGCGAACTCTAGGATGGCGAATTCAAAGGGAGTTCGCGAAACCAAAATTTGGCGAATCCTTAGGTGTTACGAATTAAAAGTCGAGTGTTACATTTCACTAATTAAGGTTTTCCTATTAGCACTTCGCAAACTCGAGTAAGCACCTCACGAGCTAAGTCCATTTGGCGAATTGAGGGAGAGGCCGAGACTTTTGCTTAGGCTAAGTAGAATTCGCGAAACATACATGTGTTGGATCATTTCATGAACCATGATGTTAGGAGCTATATTTCACGAATTTAACTTAGAAAGATTTCACAAGGTAGAGATTTCGCGAACTCTAGTTGGCGAATTAGGTCTCACGAGTTACGATATTTCACGAAGTAAGAAATGATAAGAGTGCTAAGAGTAATATTTTAACACTTGAGAACCTCGAGTACTTAGCCGATTAAACAGATTAAAATAGCATACTGACATTAAATATTTGACACTTAAGGTCGACATTTAAGAAATTCATGGGGCGGATATCTAGAATTCTACGGACGACAGGTAAGTGGAAATTCAACTACGACACATAACCTATATGTGCATGTCTTGCCTGCGTTAGTGCCTATGTGCCGATATGTGAATCTTATATGGCGTAATCACCTATTATGCATGATGACATGATATGCATGTATACACGAATCACGACATAAGCATATACACGCACGACTAGAATAAGAGTCAGGGAAAAAGAGCATGCATGTTATAAGATCGCCATGAGAGCGATGGATATTCGCCGATATAGGCGTCTATTGTCGACTCAATGTCGAGTCACGGCTCCTCTATGTTACCATGACGATTCACGAGGCCGAAATTACCTGATCATGAGAGGTAGGGGGAATACCCTATAGCGGGAGATGCAGCCTGGAGGATGCGACACGAGGGTAACGCGACACAGAGGAAACCTCTAGTGTTGGCAACCAGTGAGAAGCGCCCGTGTGATAGGCCACACTGGGATAGAAAAGGTGCCTTTGGATTAACCTCTCAGTGTGTAAGCCTTCACATATGTATATGTGTCCCTTTGGGACTTGAGCTCATATGAAATGGTACATAGTAGGGTAGAAAGCCGAGGGCCCAATATGTCAGGAAAGGTCAAGAAATATGTGAGCATTAGCAAGCATAGACGCGGATGTCTTTGCAAGTTATGACAGGTGGATTCATGCATATTTCTGCTTACTGAGCCACGACGGCTCACCCCTTACGTTATGTGTTGTAGGTGCACGCGGCCACGGTACGTGATCGCTTTTGAAGGCAAGGCCAATCCTTTTGAAGCTTCCAGCGACTTTTGAGGTGGAAGTGTGTGTATGGATGACAACCTATGAGGCCGGGCGCATAGGAATTCTTTTGCTATACCATTATACATTTCCCATGTAATTAGATTTGCATGTAATTAGGAATTGGAAGCATTCTTTTGTCATGTACCGAACAATGTTCCATTACATAAATGGAAAAAGAAAAATTTTATACGCGTTTTAGCGTGACATCCAACTTACACCGTCGATTGGCACATAGAAATACGCTAGAATAGACAGCGAGGATGCGGGTATTGACAGAGTGGTATCAGAGCTTCGGTCACAGGTTCTGTAGACTATCCATGCACACACACTCAAAAGCGCGGAAGCGGCCTTGCTTGTAAGTGTTACGTTATATGAATTCTTTATGTTGTATAATTTATTGGCCATAGGACTATCAGGATAGAACAGAAAGATGGTAAGAACAAGGGGTGAAACTAGTGGCGGAGATAAACAGAACGGGGAAACCACAGCCCCTGCAGATAATCGATATGCGACCATATTATAGCTCACAGAACTGGTCCTCCAACAATCCACACAGATTCAGCAATTAATCCAGCAGAACAACGCTAATACTGGGCCGACTCAGGCGAAGAGGGTTGAGATAGTTGGAGAACGATTCCGAAGGCTGAACCCACCGACTTTTGAAGATGCAGCTGATCCGACTGTAAAGTATGTTCGTGTATAGTCAGGTCCCAGAAACGGAAAAGGCCCTCTGCGTCGCATTCTTACTAAGGGGAGGCGCAGGGCGTTGGTGGGATACCATTATGGTGATCGAAAATCCCGCAACAATGAGCTGGGACAGATTCAAATAGCTTTTCAGGGGCAAACACCTCACTGCTCCAGTGCTCACGCAGCGGATGAACGACTTTATTAATCTAAGGCAGGGAGCGATGACGGTTGTCGAGTACATCAGGAAGTTCGAGCAACTGTCGAGGTTCGCAGCTCATATGGTGAGTACGGATGCTCTCAAGATCGAGCGGTTTCTCGAGGGCTTGAAGCCGGAACTATACATGGATGTGAGTACGGCCGGGTTGCAGGGAGCCACGTATGCGCAAGTAGCGGAAAGAGCCTTGGTGGCTGAGCAAGCTTAGGCAAGGATTGTTCGAGCCCATGAAGTGAAACAAAAGTTCGCTCAAGGACTGCAACGGAGCGGGGGCAATCAGAAATGTCAGTTTGTGGCTAAAGGCGGAAAGCAGAACTTTCAGAATCGACCCGGACCACCCCAGCAGCCCAACCCTAATCAAGAAAGTCCCCAAACCAACATACCGGTATGCCCGAGTGTACACGGCGCCACATCGGGGTCTGTTTCTCACAAAATGCGACCTGTTACAAATGTGGCAAGACAGGCCACTACCTCAAGGCATGTCCCGGAGAATGCATCTGGCAGCCAAGCAGGGAATCAGGCGAAGCCACCCATGGTACCATCCAGGATATACACGATCACGACGGAGGAAGCAGAAAACCCATCAGTTGTGACAGGTACCCTCCTTATCATCAAACTCCCACGTGCATTCTAGTAGACTCAAGAGCAACACACTCATTCGCATCCACTAAGTACGTGACAAGACTCGACATTACGTCGCAATGATCTGAGTGTGAATATAGCATAGCTATCCCAAACGGGGCTCCGACTAGAACTAAGCAAGTATTACAAGATTGTCCGGTGTTGGTCGAGGACAAATAATTAACCATAGACCTTATAATCATCCCGATGAATGACTATGAGGTATTCATCGGAATGGATTGGCTATCGAAGTACGGAGCCGTTATAGACTCCAACCGTAACGTAGTCACATTCCATGTGGAAGGGAATGAATCTTTCACGTTCACGGGTGGCAAGGGCAGAAGTGTTTCCAGGATATCAACACTAAAGGCCCAACGTCTGATCAAAGCAGGATGCGAGGCGTATATGGTGTTTGCCATAAATCGGAACTCCTCCCCGAAGTATGAAGAAGTGCCGATAGTTAAGAATTTTACGGACGTATTTCCAGAAGAACTACCATGGTTACCGCCTGACAGAGAGATTGAATTTACGATAGACTTTGTACGAGGAGCAGCACCGGTATCCAAGACTCCTTACCGATTAGTGCCGACTGAGTTGAAGGAATTAAAGGAACAGCTAGACGAGCTTTTGCAGAAAGGGTTTATTCAACCGAGCTTCTCACACTGGGGAGCGCCAGTATTATTCATGAGAAAGAAAGACGGATCCATGCGACTCTGCATAGACTACCGGGAATTGAACAAACTGACGATCAAGAACAAGTACCCGTTGCCAAGGATTGATGACTTGTTCGATCAAATACAAGGAGCAACCGTCTTCTCTAAAATAGATTTACGATCGGGATATCATCAACTGAAAATCCGGGAAGAGGATATTCCGAAGACGGCATTTAGTACCCATTACGGGCACAATGAGTTCTTAGTCATACCTTTTGGGCTGACTAACGCGCCTGCGGCTTTCATGGATTTGATGAACCGTGTATTCAAGCTGCTTTTAGATAAGTTTTCCATTGTCTTTATTGATGACATCTTAATCTATTCGGAAACAAGAGAAGAACATGAACAACATCTGAGGACAGTATTGAGTATACTACGAGAAACGCAGTTGTGTGCGACAAGAAATGCGAGTTTTGGCTGGACCAAAGCATTTTTGGGTCATATTGTCTCTGGAGCGGGAATTTTTGTGGACCCCAGCAAGATCGAAGCCATCAGCAACTAGCCACCGCCGACAAACGTGACTGAAGTGCGAAGCTTTTTAGGCATGGCCGGATATTACCTCAAGTTTATTAAAGACTTTTCGAAGATTGCCTCAACTCTGACGAAGTTGACGAAGAAGAACCTTCCATTTAATTGGAGTGAAGAATGAGAACAGAGCTTCCAGGAATTAGAAAGGCGGCTTACAACAGCCCCAGTCCTCACAATACCCTCAGGGATCGGGGGACTTTCAGTTTACAGCGATGCTTCGAAGAATGGGTTAGGATGCGTGTTGATGCAAAATGGAAATGTAGTAGCCTATGCTTCTCGTCAATTGAAAGAATACGGAAAGACTACCCGACATGACCTAGAGCTTGTTGCTGTGGTCTTCGTTCTTAAGATTTGGAGACATTACCTCAACGGAGACGGTGTGAAATATATGCAGACCATAAAAGTTTACAATATTTCTTCACGCAAAGGGAACTAAATATGAGACAGAGACGGTGGCTGGAGTTAGTAAATGATTATGATTGCATAATCAACTACCACCTGGGCAAAGCGAACGTGGTAGCTGATGCCTTAAGCCAAAAAGCAGTAAGCATGGAATTACAATTGCTCGAAGTAGACGTTGTATGATTGGGGGAAGTCGAAACAAGGTTGGCAGCCTTAACTCTCCAACCGACGTTATTAGATCTGATAAAAAAGGCACAGGAAGAAGACGAATTCTACCTGAAAATCAAGGGAGCTCAGATGGAACAGACATCAACTGATTTCGTGATACAGGAAAACGAAAAGTTATACTACAAGAACCGACTGTATGTTGCCGACGATGAGGGAATTCAGAAGACTGTAATGACAGAAGCACATGCCACGACATACTCAGTCCATCCAGGTGCCACGAAAATGTATATGGACTTACGGACAAACTAGTGGTGGTCGGGAATGAAGAAGGATATAGCGGTATTCGTGAGTCAGTGTTTGACCTGTCAGCAAATAAAGGCCGAACACCAAAGACTAGCCGGAACGTTGCAGCCGTTACCAATTCCGGAGTTGAAATGGGACAATATAACAATGGACTTCGTAGTCGGATTGCCGAAGAACGTGAAAGGGCATGATGCAATTTGGATGATCGTTGAGCAACTAACTAAATCTGCACATTTTCTACCTATAAGCTCGACCTTTCCAATGGAGAGATACACAGAGATCTATATTCAAGAAATAATACGACTTCATGGAATTTTGTTGTCAATAGTTTCTGATCGCAACTCCGGATTCCTGTCGAAGTTTTGGACGTGCTTACAAAAGGCGATGGGGACTAAACTCTCCTTTAGCACCGCCTACCATCCGCAAAAGGATGGCCAATCCGAGCGGACGATCCAAACGTTGGAAGATATGCTACAAGCTTGTGTACTAGACATCAAAGGAAATTGGACTAGGTATCTTCCACTCGTCGAATTCTCGTACAACAATAGCTATCACGCTACTATTGGAATGGCACTATACGAGGCTCTGTATGGGCGAAAGTGCAGATCTCCAGTACATTGGGTTGAGATTGGCAAACGGGCAATACTAGGCCCAGATATGGTGCGAGAAATGACCGAAATCATAACGATGATACGAGACAGGATGCGAATGGCTCAAAGCAGGCAAAAGAGCTACGCAGATCGAAGGAGAAGGCCATTGGAATTTGAAGTCGACGAGCAGGTGTTCGTGAAAATATCACCAATGAAAGGTGTTAAGTGGTTCGGAAGGAAGGGCAAGCTGAGCCCAAGATATATCGGCCCAGTCAGAATAATTAAAAGGGTTGGTGAAAATGCGAAAGCGAGAATGTACAAGGAACGCACAAGCATTTTCACGACAAACTCTTGCATAAAAAAGAATTCATGGTAGGCCAAAAAGTTCTCCTTTACAATTCGAGGTTAAAATTCATGCAAGGTAAACTCAAATCTCGTTGGATGGGACCGTACATTGTTAAAAATATTTTTCCAAATGGCGTTATCGAAATTGAAAGCATGACTTCTTATAAATGTTTCAAGGTTAACGGTCATAGGCTTAAACCTTATTTTGAGAATAATTTTTTGGCTTGCGTTGAAGAGATCAAGTTGAGCCGACCCATTTATGAATGAATTTGAAGAACGACGACAACGTCTAGCTAAAGACGTTAAAGAAAAGCGCTCATTGGGAGGCAACCCAATATTATCCTATTTAATTTTTATTATTATCTTTTTACATTTATTTTAAATGATAATTAAGCAGGCTTGATTCTCTGCTACATATGCTACAAGATCTCACTAGGCTCGAGGAACAAATATCATATCGCTCGGAAGATCACTACGACTCCATCACTGTCAGGGAAGTTTTACTTTCAATATCACTCTGATTACTTCCTTCACATGGACTCTGAAATATTAAAATGAAAATTAGGGTGTGAATCCTTAGATTTTAGTTACTATTTTCATTAGAATTCTACATTGAGGACAATGCAGAGTTTAGGTGTGGGGGAGATTTTCTTGATACTTGATGAGAATAATTCTTGTCTAGAGCGAACCGATATGTATTTACTAGAACATGAGAGAAACAATTAAGAATAGCAATTTGGATTAGGATTATTATTTTCATTTTTCTTCAGTTAATTTGAAGAATGAATGTGCAAGAGTCGACACAAAGCCTACTGATATATGTGAGATTTGAGCCTTTTAAAAAAATGAAAAAGGAAGAGTATTTATCTTTATACTCAGTTTTTTGAGCGTCACATATGTTTCGAATATTCTAGAACTTGCTCTATTATACATGTTGATATCATTGGCGGCTTTTTGTGTACAAAAGTGATTAAGGCACTTAGGATTAAGCCATTGGCCTCACATTGACCATACCTTAATATTATCCGCTTAGTGAGCCAACTTGAGCCCGAGCCTTATTGTTCTTGTTGAAATTAAGCCATTATATTTACCCATATATATCCTTTTGGCTTTCTTTTTCAACCCCTTATCGGATTAGATGAATTATTAATTGCGAAGGTTCCACGACCTAGAGATTGATTAGCTTGAGAAGTGTCTAGATACTTGTTATTAGTATTCCTATAGTTATAGCTGGAAAAAAAAAACTAGAAGAAAGAAAGAAAAATCAGAAAGGTTTACCAAAAAAAAAAAAAAAAAGAGGCTCGAAAAAAAAGAGAAAAAAAAAGCGCAAAAGAAAAAAATATATAGTCGGAAAGAAAAGAGATTGAGAAAAAAAATTCATAAAAAAAATAATATATGTTGCGCTAGTTTGTTTTATCTGTATTAAGTAGTCGTGCGATGATCGTGGTATTTAGCTATTATTATTCAATTGGTTCGATAATTTTAGCCTACTTTCCCAAAATATCCTACCTAAATCCCTAGCCCCATTACAACCCAAATAAAGACCTTCTTCATCTGTACACTTAAGTCGCTATGTGAATACAATGTGATATGTTAGCAAGCTTATGGTAATATCGTTTCATTGTGTTAATTGAGCGTATAAACCTATTCCCATTAACACTTTGAGCGCATTGAGAGAATCAATGTGAGAGTTGATGATTTTTGCGTGTTCAGACTTTATTGAGATCGTTGAAAATGATCATCTTGTGCTGATTGTTGTGAATAATTGATATCTCTAGGGCGAAGTAATGCATGTCGGTAAACTCTTGATCAGAATATTCGCATTTTCAATCTTTAGTAAACGCTTGAGGACAAGCATTATCTTGGTGTGGGGGAATTTTATACATAACAATTTACAATATTTTATACCCTGTAAAAGCTAATTTTTTGTCTAAATCTGTACAATCGTACACAAATATTCTATGCTTATATTTCAATTACATGTTGTACAGACTTTGGAGCAAAATAGACCGAAAATGACTCAAGCAAGCAGACAGGTGGGCATGTTTCTAATTGAATGCGTGTGTGAGCCTTCCCGGACGAGCTGGACTTCATTTAGGCCCATTTAAACTTAATCAGCCCAAGCAATTTAGCCCTAAGATGATGAGAGAACAGAGATTATCAACGGCTTAAACAATTAACGAAAAGCAACTCAAAGGAAAACACACGCCATTCATAGTCGGAGATGAAAACAAATCTATTATGGCTGCTCAATTTATGTAGCTTATCGTTGAAAGAAGGAACCCATCATGATTTCAAGATGTCACAAGATAGCTTTGTTGAAAAGAGGAACAACGAGACAAAGAAAAGAAATTGGGGGATTACGCTTGATAAAACCATATCCATATCTCCACCTTGAAAAGGGAAAGAACCGGTTCCGATCTTCATTCTATAAAAGGGAGCTTAGCAGAGATAAAAAAAATATATATACAGACACATACTCTCGTATACGTCAAGCTTGAAGGAGACGATTAAGCTCTGCCACATAGAAGGTCACGCACAATTCAGACAAAGAGAAAGGCGAGCAGGCTACTCTGACCATCGAACTCGGCTGAATTTGCGAAGCTGCTGAAGCTCTAGTGGAAGCCACAACACAAGCTGAGGTAGGGAACTAAAGCTGTAGAAAGCTAGTGTATGACGAGAGGGTAAGGATAATTATTCACAGCTTTATTATCAATTATTTCATCTTCCCGTATGTTGTTGGACTTGTTTAATTAAATATATTTTTGTTTTATATTCATTATGGTCCCTTAGCTTGCAAAAGTATTATCTAGTTTGAGTAGTCAGTTCTCGTCTGTTTCCTACTTTCATAAATCTAGTGGTTGGTTTCCCTGGTTTATTATATTATACTTATTTAGGTAGTAGCTAGAAAATATCTTCATATACTTACTTATTTAGGAGTTGAGTATGGAAGGGAACTCAATAAACAAGACCGAATTCAAGTTTATTTATTTCACATCCCGATTAGTTCTATATGTACTTTAACATGCCTTGTAGCGGCTAATTTTCATAGTCGAAGGATTATTTGAAGCCTAGGTTTATTAAATCTGTGAGATTAACGGGCTTATTTATGAAAGTGCAAGTATTCATTTACCTTTGAATTAATTATATCGATGAGCTTAGGTTAAATAAACAGTGGCCAATGTTTATGAGATTTAGGTAATCAATAGCTAACTAAAACAACAAATCTGTAATTGTTTGTTAGTTTTAATAAGTAGCAAATAATATTCAACTTCTCTATATTCCGTAAGTGTAAGTTATATTGTAAGGTTAAACAATTTGATTTTAATAAACCGGCGTCCGAGTTTATTAGTCAATAATCGGGTCTTTTTCGTATTTAACGCTGTCGGAACTTTAAATTTTGCAGGGCGTCCCGGAGATTATTTTTCGATTAGGGAAGTAATTATAGAGCGTCTCTTAATTATCGAAAACGTAAGAAAAGATTGGTTATTAGGCGTTCGTCGATAACTATAACCGATTATGCTTGCGCTGACATGATATTTTATTAAATCGATGATCAGTTAAATAAATCTAGGTGGTCAATAATTCCTTCGACTATTATTTTATTATTGTTAGTCTCGATATTTTTATTTCTCGTTATTGCGTTAAAAACATTATCATCAAACCCCCCTTAATATCATTATTATTATTAATATTATTATTATTATAATTATTGATCGAGTTTGAAATTGGAAATAAATCAACCATTTTCCCTGTGGAGACGATCCCTACTTTCGCTATACTCGTATTAGTGATTGAGGTGATAAATTTTATTTTTGGCCGTTTTCGACGCGACCAGGGGTCGACGGAGGCTTTCTCATGGTGGGTTGGCAGAATGGGCTTAGAGGTTGTGTGCGGTGCGTGGTGGTGGTTGTTTGTGTAGTGGGTTGTGAGGTTTCTCCGGCTCCAGCCCTTGTCTGTACAGAGCCCGAGCCTTGGCCTTGTTCTTGGCCACTTGTAGTAGTCCTTAGCCTCTTCTCCTCCTCATGAGGGTCCTGACATCAGGATCTTCATGTCGGCTTCTTGAGGGAGGGTTGGCCTCGGCAAGTTTCTATAGGTGGCTCAGGATGATCCACCAATCGCCTATAGAGAGATTCTTCTTGAGGCGATCGGATGGAAAGGCCGATCAGACGGGCAAGTAGAATGTTGTGGAGCTCAGTTATGGGTATGGTATATGGGTTGATGAGATGGATGAATTGACTAAAGGGTCGGTGGATGTGGGTTGTGGAGGTGTGAGGTTGGTTTGTGACGAAAAACCTTCAGAGACAGATGCTTTCCCGGTGTCTCGTCGGGATGTCTCGATGGCTTGGAGTACTCTCTCCATGATCTTGTCTTCCATAGACTATATGTGCTTACGGTTGTTGCCATTTATCAAATTCAGTATGAGTCTTACAAATTGTTACAGTTGTTCCCATTTCATCTCGTTTATGATTTTCTTTTGGCCTTGTTTCTCTGTCACATTATAGATGAGATGGCTGCTAAATTTACTACAATTTACAACATGCTTTTTTCTAGGTGGATTTCATTCTTTTTGGTGGTGATCTTTTTCATGAGAACAAACCTTCAAGGTCAACCTTAGTCAAGGGCATTGAAATCCTACGGCGGCACTGTCTCGGTGATCGACCAGTACAGTTCGAAGTAGTCAGCGATCAGACAGTGAACTTTGCTAACTCGTAACCTCCTCTACATTTGACATCATATTAATTGGATCTGTAGCTTCTTTTCACTAAATAATTTGTTAACGATTTTAATACATGCATTAGCAAAACTCGTGTAGTAATAAATACCCGTCTCTTGTACTGCCAGATTACATCATGAAACACTGGAGTTATATCCTCGGATTCATTGATAAAGCATTACGTATCTCTGTCTTTTTTACTCAGCTTTGGCCACGTAAATTATGAAGATCCTCATTTCAATGTTGGATTGCCAGTTTTCAGCATTCATGGAAATCATGATGATCCTGCTGGAGTGGTATGGATGTTATGGTATATATGTATTTATATGGTGTTGTGATATAACGATCAATTAGCCACCTCCTGATAAGCTCTTCTGCTCTTTATGTGTCAGAAGTGTTCTTTAAGTTAGTCTTTTTTTTTGGTAACCGGGGAAAGCCGCCGGGTGAAACCCCGGGGTTGACCCACTACCTGCTAAACAGCAGCAGGATATATAGTATGTTATATATATGTATTTGCACAAACACCTATTCTCAGTCTTGAGTCCTGACTTCTGGTGGGTTTATAAAATTCCAAAGTCGTAGCCATATATATTAGTTTCTTAGTCATTGTTCATATAGCGCAATGATACTAGTGCATCAAGACCTGTAATATTGTCCAGATGAGGTTGATTCTGACTAGAATATTCATTGACACACTTTTACAGTTTCAGTGGTAGCCTCTTTGTGCGTCTTTTTTTTTTTTTTTTTTATATCATGCACAGCCCAGTGGTTGATATTCAGTCTTATCTTATTAACTGCATGTTTGCTTCCTCGTCACGGTTGTGCAGGATAATCTTTCTGCTGTTGATATTCTATCAGCCTGTAACCTTGTAAATTATTTTGGGAAGATGGCTCTCGAGGGATCTGGTGTAGGTCAAATTACTCTTTGTCCTATTCTCATAAAGAAGGTGAAATCATAATTTTTTCTTATTGAAATCTTATTTCTGTTGAAAGTTGAAACTTGTAAATAAACTTGAGTTCTTCATCAATTCTTATATTAATTCAATCTATTCTAATATTCACTCAATTTAGGGCTCTACATCTGTAGCACTATACGGACTTGGGAATATCAGAGATGAACGTCTGAACAGGATGTTTCAGGTACTCACAGATACACACACTCTGATTTTGCTTATTTGTCCAATCACGTTGTCGGAGTTCCTTACATTGCTTGTTTTATAAATTGATGCGCTAGACCCCACATGCCGTGCAATGGATGCGACCTGAAGCCAAGGAAGGCTGTCAAGTTTCAGACTGGTTCAATATGCTAGTCCTTCATCAAAACAGGTACTCTATGATAGTCCCATATTTCTTATATGATGTCCGAGGACGGAGACGTGAAGAGGATTCAACCCATTTCCCCTCGATCTTTATTATGATGTTTTTGATAAATATAGCTGCAATCATATTATCAGTTGTTTATTGCTTCAGGGTGAAGACAAATCCCAAAAATGCGATAAATGAGCATTTCCTTCCCAGGTTTTTGGACTTCATTATCTGGGGACATGAGCATGAGTGCCTTGTTGATCCTCAGGTCTGAAATGCTGTGGCCAGTTTTTTCTTTTGATTGTGGTGGTCGTGTCATTTATGGCTTCTTTATCCTTTTTCTTACAGGAAGTTCCTGGATGGGTTTTCATGTTACTCAACCTGGTTCATCCGTTGCGACATCTCTGATCGAAGGTGAATCAAAGCAAAAACACGTGCTGCTTTTGGAGATCATGGTTGGAGAGATTTTCTTTTAAACAATTCTCATACATTTATTTGCTTTTTATTTGTATATTTTATAGCTATGTGTCTGTTTGCTTTCATTTTCAAATGCTAACTAATGTGTGCTATATGCTGCTAAATGACAATCAGGGGAATCAATATAGGCCGACAAAAATACCTCTCGAGTCAGTGAGGCCTTTTGAGTATACTGAGACAATGTGTATATAGTCAGATATACATACTCTCAGAGATACAGGTACTGCTGAAGGATGAACCTGATATCGATTCCAATGATCAGAACTCGATCATAGAGCATCTGGACAAAGTGGTGTGTCTGATATATTCTTTCGTTTTTTCTCTTCATTCTGATTCCCAATCTGAAGTAAATATAGTTTCTTTTTTCTTATTATGTATTTGGGCACACCAGTTTGTAAAAACATTTAAGAATTTATCGTCGTGTCCCTGTATTGATGCAGGTTAGAAATTTGATAGAGAAGTCTAATCAAAGGGCTATTAAAAAGGGCTAATTATATGTCAGCCCCTTTAACAATTTCAAGTAGATTTCAGGCCCTCTTTATATTTTAAATAGGGAGAAGGACCCCATTCAGATTGAAAAGCCTCTTTTACCCTTACTTTCTTCGGAAATTATACCAACCTTTTTAGACCTAAATCTTCACGTGTTATTAAGTGGTATATAAATCTATTTTAGTGGTATTTATTCTGATTGAAGTGGTATTAAAAAAATAATCTGTAATACGATGCTGAGACTAAAAATCGATTTTCAGAACCACAAACCCTAAACATTTCCTGCCTTAATCGAGAAAACCCAAAGAATTTTCTACCGATCTGAAACCTTAATCGACGAAACCCGACCGATTCCGACACTTGATTAACGAATCCTGCGATGGTTCCGAAGAAGAATTCCGTCGATCGCCAAGAAAGTGACTGGAAGAAGGAGAAGAAAGTTGTTGGGAAGAAGAACAGCGTCGAATGATGGACCTGCTTGTGTTTTGACTGTGTTTAACACTTTTGGTGTGTCGAATGATGGTTCTGCTTCTGTTTTTTGAGTTTTGAACTAGTTCTATTTTCATACCACATCACATGTAAATCATACCACTTAATAATATTCTGGTAACAATTATACTCCATTCGTAACAAAAAAATAAGAACATTTCAGCTCCATGGGCCTATTACCGTATCAGCTATAAAATACCACATCATATGTAAATTATACCACTTAAGTATATAGTGGTACCAATTTATACTCCACTCGTAACAGAAAATAGAAACATTCCAGAAGTTTCATCGGCCTATTACGGTCTCCATCTTTATACAATACCACATCACATGTAAATTGTACCATTTAATAATATTTTGGTACCAATTTATACTCCATTCGTAACAAAAAATAAGAACATTCCAGAAGCTTCAAGGGCCGTCAAACCGTCACCAGCTTTATATAGTACCACATTACATGTAAATTATACCACTTCAGTGTAGTTTCGTACCAATTTATACTCTATTCATAACAAAAAAATAAGAACATTTCAGGAGCTTCATACTCCGTCAAACATGTTTCGTCATATTTATACCATACCAAATCACATGTAAGTTATACCACTTTAGCATTGTTTTGTACCACTTCATACTCCAATCATACCAAAAAAAAAGGGATCATTCCAGAAGCTTCATGCTCCTCAAACCTGCTTCGTCATATTTATATCATACCAACACTCATGTAAGTTATACCACTTTATACTATACTTGTACCAATTTATACGCCATTCATAACAGAAAATAAAGAACATTCCAGAAGCTTCATGATCCGTCAATGGATATGGATCAATATTTATACCATACCAAAACACATGTAAACTATACCACTTCAGCGTAATCTGGTACCAATTTATATGCCATTCATAACAGAAAATAAAGAACATTCCAGAAGCTTCATGGGCCGTCAAACTGTCTCCATCTTTATATAATACCACATCACATGTAAATTATACCACTTCAGCGTATTTTAGTACCAATTTATACTACATTCATAACAAAAAATAAGAACATTCCAGAAGGCCGTCAGTGAATATGGTCTCTCCATCTTTATATGATACCACATCACATGTAAATTATACTACTTGATAATATTTTGGTAACATTTTATACTATCCTGGTAACAATACATTATGAAATGATACCACATTAAGTCGTACTGATACTAGATAATATGTTATATGTACCATATTAATGGATCGAATAATTTTGTAAATAAAAGTTGTTTTTTTCGGTTGTGGAGGAATAAAAATCATGGAAATATATGATTTGATGTATAATCCACGAAGTTCCTTGATTTTGTTACGTTTTATGCAAATATGATATAAGTAGTCAAGTAATGATGTTTTGATCATGTGAATTGTATACCAATGCAAATGTAGACAACTATATTTACATCACATTGATATATACCATTATGAATAACAACGAATGTATCCTAAACAACATTATACATCAATCATAGAATAAATCTTACGACAATAAACCTTTAATCGTAACCCCGAAACAGTTTACCATAAGATCCGATACTCTATACCAAAAAACTGGAAACCCTAGCGCGTAAACCGCAATCTGTAACACATAAAGTGTTTCTGGTACCACATTATTACAGGAATATATACTACATAAAAGTTTCTGGTTAAACAGTACCACTACCTCCCAAATGGTACCACTACCTCTCCAAATCGTACCACTTACTCCCCAAATGGTACCAGTTCCTCCCCAAATGATACCAGATCCTCGCCAAATCATACCACTTCCTCCCCAACGGGTACCTGCCGAAATGAAGAATATTCCACAACCTTCCAAATGACATATACTCTGAAAATAAATGCTATCCCTTCCCATTCGCACCCTGCCAAATGACATATATTCTCTGAAAATAAAGAATATTCCAGAAGCTTCATGATCCGTCAATGAATATGGATCCATATTTGTCCTATACCAAGACACATGTAAAATATACCACTTCAGCATAATGTCGTACCAGTTTATACTCCATTCATAACAAAAAATAAGGAACATTCCAGAAGCTTCATGATCCGTCAATGAATATGGTCTCACCATTTTTATATGATACCACATCACATGTAAATTGTACCACTTGTAAATATTTTGGTAACCATTTATACTATCCTGGTAACAATACATTACGAAACGATACCACATTAAGTCGTACTGATACTAGATAATATGTTATCTGTACCATATTAATGGTTCGAATAATTTCGTAAATAAAAGTTGCTTTTCTCGGTTGTAGAAGAATAAAATCATGGAAATATATTATTTGATGTATTAAACCACCAAGTTCCTTGATTTTGTTAGCAAATAAGATGCAACTAGTCAAGTAATGAGGTTTTGATCATGTAAATATACACCAATGCGTAAACAGTAATCTGTAACACATCTTACATTTCTGGTACCACATTATTACATGAATATATACTACATAAAGTTCCCACCCAAAATAATACAAAGATTCAGCTTTCCCGCCCAACACAGCGTGACTTGCTATACCAGTTTACGCCTCTATTATACCACTTTACTCTGTTTTAGTACCATCTTATAAAACTAATACCAAATGAGAATAAGTAATAGTTATCGTCGCTATACCACTTTACGCCTCTATTATACCACTTGACGCTATTTTTGTACTACATCTTACAAAATTAATACCAAAATGAGAATAAGTAATATATCGTACCAGTTCGAGTGAGTAACGCTTCTTATCGTTGCGATACCACTTTACGCTTGTATTATACCTTTTTACTCTGTTTTAGTACCTCATTATATAAAATTAATACCAAATTAGAATAATATCTCGTACCAGTTTGAGTAACGCTTCTTATCGTAACTATATCACTTTACGCCACTACTGTACCGAACCTTATGGAAACTATACCACTTACGCCTTTCTGATACCACATAACGAACACTCATCTAAACTACTGGCGATTTCACTTTCATTTCGTCTTGATGGACGAACGATTGAGGGACCACTAGGCGCGACGTAATTTCCAAGGTATGGGTCTCTCGAATTTATGCATATTAGCTTTAATTTTGACCAAAAATATGCTAGATTTATGTAATTTGCGTAAATGAATTTCTAAATTATTCCTCACGGATCTTAAATCTGACGACGTAAATATCATTGAGATCATCGAGTACACATCAAACTTGATTTTGTGCCTGGTATGCTCGAAAATTTACGGCAAATCGATCATTGAAATAGTTTTGTCGATTGATACCATTTGAATAACATCTCGTAACAGAATAATAGCAATACATACCTTTTTATATAACACCTAAAAGGGCATTTTCGTCAAATCATACTTTATGCCCTTTAATTTGAATTTTATCTAATGTTGGTCCTTAAACCTATATTTCATCCGAGAAGGATCTGAACTCAAAACCAAAGTTTCGATGGGACCTGATTTGGAAATGCCCCTAAAAAGCTATTGAAAAATCAGAGCTCAAACTTCCCTTGATTCGAGTCAAGGTGATCTGTGTTTTGCTTTTATCTTTTGGCAACTTTTTTTTTTTTTGGGTTTTCACACTTCCGAATTTAAAATCCATCTTCTGATTAATTCAAAAGGTGGATTATTCCGGATTTATGACTATAGATCCACAAAGATTCGGACAAAAATATGTGGGGAAGGTACCAATATGATCCTTTTCCTCCATCCTTACCAAATTAGAAGCGCTCAAGCACAAACACTTTTCTTGGACTAGCGAAAAATTACTTGGCATTGTAGGTTGCAAATCCTCATGACATTCTTATATTTTCTAAAGCATCACGTAAAGGTCGCACTGAAGGTGATCTTTTTATAGGAAATTTCACCTTCTGTGGATGATACTTATTTCTGGATGCTTTTGGTGTCCTGTAGATAGAATAAATGTTTGTTTTGCAGGAGGTAAAATTGATGATTCTGACCGCCTTCGACTTGAAGAACTGAATCAGCAGAACATTGAAGCTTTAGTTGCTGAAAGTAATCTGGTAAGGTTTGTAATTTCTTCTCAAGTAAGCATCATTTATTTGTTTTTTTACAAATAGTGAGCCGGTGCCTAAACGTGCTTTAGGGCCCTAACCCAGTTCTTCTAAACTTCAAATATTATTCAACTTGGCTATCTAATAAATAACGTATATTCGAGCAGTACTTTGTTATGACGGTGAAAATCTTGATTATTTTTATTAATCTAATCTGGATATATGTTGAATTGTTCTTTCTGAAGATGGAGATACTCCCTGTTGATGACTTGCACGATTTTGTTAATAAGGATGACAAAATGGCCTTTCATGCTTGTTTGCAATATAACCTTCGTGAAACTCGCGTAAGTGATCAGTTTGCGCCATACTTTACATACGTATTGGACGTTTATATCTGTTCTCCGCACGAGAATATTTGTTTGAATGTTGACACTCAATTATCCCAGAGGCATGCTATTAATCAAAGTTCTACTTTTTTTTAACAGAATAAAATCGTTCAAGATCCAGATGTTCACAAGTATGAAGAGGATGACATCATTGTCAAAGTCGGAGAGTGCTTAGAGGCAATAATACCTTTTCCCTATCTTCTCAAGACCCTTTTTTCTTGGAGATCTGCTGTCACTTCAATCTTTATGTCATCTTTTTCAATACTTGACACATGCAGGAGCGTGTGAAGGAACGAGCATCAAAGCTCAAAGAAGCCCAACAATTCCCTCCTAGTGGCCAAGGTATTGATGCAACTATTTCATTGCCTATGCGTTAAGGATGTTTTCTGAAGGTGTATAATCAACTAATTGAAGTCACTCATTAAAGTTAAAGAATGCCGGAAATGAAACTGCTGAAGCAGCAAGTGCTGTCTCATTCAGTGATGATGAAGACGCCGCTTTATTCTCTCGCTCAAATCCTACTACCAAAAAAGGCCGAGGAGACCCTTCTCAATCTTTTCGGTCCTCTCGTGAAACCTCCAAAACTGCTAAGACTGCTGGACGAGGAAGGGGCAGAGGCAGAACTTCGACTAAACTGAAGCAGACTACATTAGATGCAACAACGGGTTTTCGTCAATCTCAAAGGTCAGTTTACCGTTTAACTTCTATTGCGTTTAACATCTATTGCAGCCTCATTCCTGAGAAAAACAGTAGTTTGTGAACTGAATATCTTTTGTAGTAAAGTCATTTTGGTAACAGTGGAAGGTCCACCAGTCGACATATCTGACCCTGGCTTCAATAGATCGTCTGTTTTACTTACCGTAGTTATTGCCATCAATAAGTTTTTCTGACTTTTTATCGATAAATGGCATATGATTTTTCTAATAAACTCTCTCTCTCTCTCTCTCTCTCTGTGTGTAGTAGGCCTGCTTCGATTGCTGCAGCAGCTTCATTCAAAGCATTGCTGTCAGCGAGGATGACGTGGATTCAGACTCGAATGACGAAACGGCTAGAATAGATGTTAATGATATTGCAGACAGCTCGGTATGTAAATTTATCTCTCGAAATACACACCTACATTTTTTTTTCCAAAACGATAGTTGCATTAATAATAAAAGGTACAAGGCTAAATAGCCCAAGGGGTCTCACCGGTACATCGTCAACCGGGAGAACAAAGGCTCACAAAGGACCAAAAACAATCCCACAAGGGGAAACAAACACTCCCAGCATTGGGAGAAAATGGTCAACAGGTGACAAAAAACGACAGAAAACAGAACACCATTATCAACGACCAAGAACTAAAGAACCTATAACAGAAGAAGCGATTAAGCTAAATCTACTATACTCTTCACTTTAACTTAATCTTCGACTTCTGGATTTTGTTTTCATCGGACTGAAAGCTCCACGAAGGGAGAAAAGGCTCTCGACCCGAGGGTCGGGAGAGACGAGGTCCCACAACGGGAAAACTCGAGGCAGTGGCGAGGGCGGGCGGCGGGCAACGGGCGGTGGGTGGGCAGCGGCCGGCGGGCGGCTGCCCTTGCCGAGCTGGGCTTTGGGGTGGTCGCGGCCGGGCAAAGGCGGAGGTTGGCGGAGGCGGAGATGGCTGCGAGCGTAGGCGGTGGACCGCAGTTCAGCGGCGACCGGCGGCGACTGCAGACGGTGGGGGTGGCATGGCGGGCTGGAGGGGACGGCAGGTGCGACGGAACGACCGCTGCAGGCGGGGCGGGTAGCTGGTGGGAAGCCGACCGCGGTGGGAGGCGGGGCAGCCTGACTGGCGGAGGTGGACGGGGCTTGGTTGAAAAAAATAAAATAAAAATAAAAACAGGGAAGAAATTAAAAACAAGGCTCCCCCAACCTCCAAGAGGTTGGGGGAGGAGCGAGCTACCGAGAAGGGGACGCGGGCGAAGGGAAGGAGGACTTGGAGAAGGTGAAAGAGAGGAGACGATGGGTGGCGGCGATATAGTGTTAGGGTTTGGTTTGTTACAGAGGAAGTTTTTTAGAGAGAGAAAGAGAAAGAACCAATCTTAAATACACACCTACATTGAGTGTGAGAAATGTTGTTATAACTTTGCAAGGATGACTCGAAAGCACTTCAAGGGAAGGGGAGGAAAAGAGCTGCTCCAAGGGGAAGAGGTGGTAGAGGTTCTACTACAGCCTCAAAGAGGGGAAGAAAGTCAGACAACTCTCCTTCATCATCTTCGCTTCATCGTTTTCTTTCGAGTAGAAATGACGATGAAGATGACGACGATGATATGGCTAAAAAGGTTACTAAATCTCAACCTCGGGTAATAGCTCTCTCTCTCTCTCTCAGTAGCGAAAAATCCGCGCTGATAACCGTTTATTTTGTAGGTGACAAGAAACTATGGAGCCCTAAGAAGGTAAAGTTTGATCAATTGTATTACCTGAGGAAGAAGAAAGGAAGTAAGAACCTGCTACTTGTGTAAAACAGTTAGTTAAAAAACTGTTAATTACCGTTTCTCTTTATTGCCCCGATATTACGAAATTAGAGCGTTGCCATGCATTTTCTCCTATGAGTAATGTGTTTCTTATTTAATATGATGAAAATGGTTCTCTAACAAGTGAAGGCTAAGATCAACTTTTGTCCTACCTCTCCCTAAGCTAAGTGTATCAACTTCCAAAGAAGATGAAAAACACAAACCTTTCGAAACATTAAATAGTCGTTTTTAATGATTTAGGTGAAAGTAATAAAAAGTTTGAAAAAAATTGGAAAACTATAATGAATATCTGTTCTGCAAACGTCTAAGGGACATCCCACAACCACTGACTCTCTCTACCTCAGTACTATAATAATACACTGCCGTACGCTTTTTTTATGCGCATCATCGCGTTTTGGTCTAAATTTTCGAGATCGCGCGCGCCCGTTGTCCCGCTATTTAAAGCACTGGACTATAAACGTAAGTAAGATAACGAACGGTTGGTTCCTCTTACATCTGTCAACCAAAAGCCGCCAAAATCAGAAAGCGAAAAGTCTCTTCATCCTATGAAATCTATATAAAGCTCAATCAACAACACAGAGACCTTAAGAAGGAAAAAAAATGGCCGCCACCGCGCAAAGACTCGTCTGCTGAATAATAGGAGACATCTACGGCTACATATCCAAGCTTCGATCTCTATGGTCGAACCTCGAATCCACGATAGGCCCGTCCGATTTCCAATCGGCGCTGATCATCTTCCTCGGCGACTACTGCGATCGAGGAAGAAACACCAAGGAAGTCATCGATTTCCTGATATCGCTTCCCTCCAATTACCCCAACCAGTCCCACGTGTTCTTGTGCGGGAACCACGACTTCGCATTCGCGGCGTTCCTGGGCGTTCTGCCGACCCGCGCGGCGGCGCGTCATTCGCGGACACGTGGGAAGAGTACGCCGTGAACGAGGAGAGGGAAGGGTGGTATAGAGGCGATGGTTACGAGGATATGCACCTCCAAGGTAGGAGGTGGGCTGGGAAGATGTCTGGGTTCAATCGTGCGAAGAACACAGAGTATCAGGGCTCGATCTACGATGCTGGGCCCACTTTTGAATCCTAGGGCGTTCCCCATGGATCGTATGGTATGATTCTCGTGGATCGTTTTTCGATTTCTTAGACGTTCTTTGCATCTGCTTAGGTTTGATTAAGGCTGTTTGGGATTTCGTGAAATGTGATTTGGGATTGTTTGTTGCGTTGCTTCGTTTTTTGATTTCTTAATTGTTCTTTGCATCTGCTAAGGTTTGGTTAAGGCTGTCCCTGATGAGCATAAGAGGTTTGGGTTCATGAAGAGGTCAGTTATCGAAATCCAAAACCCAAAATCTTGTAAGAATTTGCCAGTCGTTTGTAGCCTAACTTTTGAATTGATTAACATTTGGGACTTTGTTTAGGATAATGTTGCCATAGAAACCGAAGAAGGCTTGCAAATCTGTAAACTCATAGCAGTTCACGCTGGCTTAGAGAAAGGTAAGAACGTCGAGGAGCAACTGAATTATCTGAAAGCTAAGGACACGACGATTCCAAAGGTCGAAACTTTGAGTGGAAGAAAGAACGTTTGGGACTTACCCGAGGTTTGATTTGCTAGAATCCCTTTCTCTTCTTACAGCATTGTGTAAAAAAAACGAACGAAAATCTGCTACCTATTCATAGGAACTGAGCAAGACTCGAACTATTGTGTTAAGCAGCCACCATGGAAATGTCCACATCGACGGCCTTAGGCTGGTGATCGATCGAGGCGGCGGTTTAGAGCATAATCCAGTCGCTGCCATCATTTTGCCTTCGAAGAAATTGGTGCTCTGACACAGATAAATTATCAAGTTAGCCCTTCTTTTTTCGTATTTATTTTCTGTTAAATCTCAGTAAAAATGAAATGCTGTCTTCATGAAATGTGTCGCATCGCACTAGAACCTGCAAAGCAGAGAAGAGAATCTTATTACACGACTCTTGAAGTCTCTACAAGGGAGAATTTATTATTTTATTCAACGATAACTTGTATCATTAACAAAAATAGGTACAAGGGTTAAACAATCCAAAATGTCTCTCTGGTTTACATCGATCGTATACAAACATCAGAGTCGAAAGAACATCTAACCACAGACGAATAAAAACAAAAAATGAACTACTCGCAAATCAATTTTCGAAAATGAACCTACAACTCCATAGCAAGATGGCTAGCAAATTCATATCTATAAGAGCTATGCATTTTTTCCTCGAACAAAGAGTAGTGTTTCTTGTTTGGGCTTGTACCTAGAGCTGTCAAAAAAGCTCAAGCCCGCGGGCCGGCCCGCCCCGCCCCGCCAAAGTGGCGGGGCGGGCTTCAAAATTTTAGGCCCGCCAGAAGGCGGGCCTGGGCGGGCAAGCCCGCGCGGGCCGCGGGCAGGCCCGCCATATATTAAAAAAAAATTAATTTTTTTATATTATTTAATATATCTATAAATAACTTATATAGATTTTTTATATTTCGTAATTATAATTCTAATTGGAATTAACTTTAGTTGAGTTTAATAAAATAAATAAATTATTATTAAATAGTTAGGATTAAATTACAAGTACTTTCCAAATAAAAATCTTCTTTTTTTATTTTTTTCCTCTTTTTCTTTAATTTTTTTCTCTTTATTTTTTTTTAATTTCTGGCGGGCTAAGCCCGCCAGGCCCGCTGCCCGCCCAAGGGGCGGGGCGGGCCTCCCTTTCTCAGGCCCGCCAGAAGGCGGGCTTACCCGCGCCCGCCCCGCCAGTTGGCGGGCTTCTCATCTGACTTGAGAGGTACAAGTCTTAAGTCAGATGAGAAGCTCCTACGAGATGAGAAAAATACCCCATGAAAGGAGAAAGGACATCCCATGAAAGAGGAAAGAAGACCCATAAATGGTACAAAATTCCCAGAAATGGGAGACAACACTCTCATGTAGAGGAGATTTATGAAACCGAATAAGAGAAGAAAGACAATAAATAAAAATGAGGAATGGAAAAGAGGAGCTCCCCTCCCCCAGCTCCATTAATGGAGGAAGGAGGAGATACGAAGTTTTTTGGAAAAAGGTTTTCAGATAGAATACCACTCTGATATTGGACGGTACAAACAGAATATTAAATAGCAATAATGCATCTTACGTAGAAATGCAACGGAATAGCAAACACAGCGATCTAACATGGAAAATCTCTTTCAAATCAACGGGGTAAAAACCACGGGACCAAACTATCCAAAATCCACTAATCACTAAATCGAATACAGCGACTTACACCTCAACACAACCACAACGAGCTATGATACCAAAACAAAGCTCCAAAAGCCCAGCATTGAGTAATTATCTCAGCTCATTTCCTAACCCACATTAGAGTGCACAACTAAAAGAGAACAACAACATCGTTCGATCAGAGGGCTACAGCAGAAGCAAAAAAGAAACACATTTCAGCAACAGTTTCTGTCAGCGGCACGTTCGAATTTCTCACAGATCGATGCCGAACGTTGTTCGATTGACTTAACTGAAGATAGAAGACTCATTGGTCTTCATTCTGAATTTGAAGGAAGCGAGATGAAGTGAAATTTCTCCCAGTTGGCTTCATTGCATTATTGAGAAAGATAAATAGTTATAGCTTCTTAAACAATCCAAAATGTCTCTCTGGTTTACATCGATCGTATACAAACATCATAGTCGAAAGAACATCTAACCACAGACGAATAAAAACAAAAAATGAACTACTCGCAAATCAATTTCGAAAATGAACCTACAACTCCATAGAAAGATGGCTAGCAAATTCATATCTATAAGAGCTACGCATTTTTCCTCGAACAAAGAGTAGTGTTTCTTGTTTGAGCTTGTACCTCTTAAGTCAGATGACAAGCTCCTACAAGATGAGAAAAATACCCCATGAAAGGAGAAAGGACATCCCATGAAAGAGGAAAGAAGACCCATAATGTGGCGCCCCGCCATCTACTTATCAATTCTAACGCTAACTTACGTGGCTAATGTCAATATAAAATAATTAATACGCGAAAACGTGGTAAAATTTTTTCCTTCTATATAAAGGAATTCGTTCTGTACAAGTCAAAACATCGCTCCCAAGCTATTTACATATGATGGTTTCATAATTGCAACAAAAGGAATCCTAACTTCCGCCCCACGGGTCGCATTCATGTACACACCACCCTCAAAAGTTACTGGAAGCTTCAAAAGATAGCCTTGCCGTCATAAGCGATCACGTACCGTGGTCACGCGTACCTACAATACATAAAAACATGGGATGAGCTATAAAGCTCAGTAAGTAGGAATAATGCATGACGTGACGTGCACGTGTCTCATTTTGCAAGGGCATCCGCGTCAATGCATTCAGACCCTAATTGTGACACCCGGGGCCGATGAGGGCGGGGAGTGATCGCCGGTGCCAGAGAAGTGCACGGACAAGGAGCGGCTCCTGGCAGGCTTCTAGGCGAAGGGGTACATGAACGAACCGATCCGACACCCGAATGAGAGGGGTTCCTGAGACTGACAATGTATGGGCGTGTCAGGCTAAGAATTGTATAAAAGAATTGATAGTACTACTCATATCACCAAGGTCGACCTACCTTTTCGGGAGTCCATCCGAAAGAACTTTGAAGTTAAGCGTGCTTGACTTGAAGCAATCTTAGGATGGGTGACCCCCTGGGAAGTTTGCCCAGGGTGCGTGTGAGCGAGGACGAAGTACGCTGGAAGGTTAAATGGTGGTACAGTGGGACCAGACTATCAGTCGGATTGTGGTGGGCCCAAACCCACTGGTCCCGGTAGGGACGGATGCTATTGTGACACCCGGTATGGGACGGGATGTTACTGGTGGTATCAGAGCACAACCTCTCGCAGTACGGTGCTGGTTCGGGGACGAACCAGGCGGAAGCTGGTGGGCATGTGACACCCGGGGCCGATGAGGGCGGGGAGTGATGCCGGTGCCAGAGAAGTGCACGGACAAGGAGCGGCTCCTGGCAGGCTTCTAGGCGAAGGGGTACATGAACGAACCGATCCGACACCCGAATGAGAGGGGATCCTGAGACTGACAATGTATGGGCGTGTCAGGCTAAGAATTGTATAAAAGAATTGATAGTACTACTCATATCACCAAGGTCGACCTACCTTTTCGGGAGTCCATCCGAAAGAACTTCGAAGTTAAGCGTGCTTGACTTGAAGCAATCTTAGGATGGGTGACCCCTGGGAAGTTTGCCCAGGGTGCGTGTGAGCGAGGACGAAGCACGCTGGAAGGTTAAATGGTGGTACAGTGGGACCAGACTATCAGTCGGAGTGTGGTGGGCCCAACCCCACTGGTCCCGGTAGGGACGGATGCTACAGTGACACCCGGTATGGGACGGGATCCGCGCCAATGCATTCAGACCCTAATAGGATCAAAACTAAATCTCATATCTCTCAGGGCCCTCGACTGACTTACTATGCACCATTTTCAGAGCTCAATTCTAGTAAGGACAAATGGCTTAGCAATCCACAAAGGGCGACGAACCGTAAAATACCAGTCACGCATTTCGGCCCAATTTGCACTGGGATGCAAGACGGCCCGCCATTCGGCCCAATGGGTACTTGCTGTTCCGCGGACGCTCACGCTGGTAGCCCACTTCGAGGTCGCCAACACCAGAGGTACCCTCGATGTCGCTGCCACCCTCGAATGGCTTCCTCCAGGTCGCACCTACCGCAATTCAGGGCATTCTGCCCAAATGATAAAAATATATCCGACGACGTACCGGGTCGTCATGGTGTCATAGAAGCAGTCCTGACTCAACAGTGAGTCGACATCAGATGCCTTTATCGGCAAATATTCATCGCTTTCAAGCGACATTGTACTATGCATACGCTCGTCTCACAATTCTCGTGCATGTCGTGTATGCATGTGTTCATGCTCATGTGAAACAGTACAGAAGTTCATGCTATATCATCATACATAACAAATAATTCACGTAAAGCAAATAGCCACGTAATTCACGTTCATAAAGTTAATTTATGTGTTGTAGTTGAGATTCCCACTTACCTGTTGTCCGTAGATTTATTTGCTATTAATCCGATGCAATTCCTAATTCTCGACCTTAAGCATAAAATTACAAGGTCAGTATACCATCTAAATTATTTGATTATCTAGTTCTCGTATTTCTAAATATTGAAATATGAGCTAATGAACTGTATTAGCTAAGTAATTATTTAAAAGGTTTCGTCCAGTTAAATCTACCCGCGAACTGCTTAGATAAGTAACTGAATTCGCGAACTACTTTGCGAATTATTTCTAACCCGTGAAATCCCAATTCGTGAAATTAATATCCCTTTAATTCGTGAATTGGCTCGCTAAATAACTCCAATTCGCGAAGTCATGTTTTGCGAACTCTTGGGACTCACGAAGTCTATTTCATATGCACTTATAATTCGTCAAGTCGGTCTAGTTCACGAAGTGTCTTAGCTTGTGCCTTATGAAATTTACTCCTCGTGGCCCGCAAAGTATTTTCAATTCGTAAAGTTGGGTCCGTCAAGTCAAGTTTATACAATTTATGAATTTAATATCACACACCATTCGTGAAATCACATTCTATCGTGAAGTGCTTGTACTTATAATATTTTTGTATTCCCATGTGGAGTCCTATCTAGGGTATAATACTTCTTAATTCCATTATTCTTCGTAAACCTCCTATAGTGCATGCACAACTCCCAAGTCCACTTAATGAATGCTATTATTATGTTATTACCACACTTTGCAAAGTCTATACCCTACAATTCGTGAAACCCTCGTTTCACAAATGATTCGCGAACCTATATGGTTCGTGAACCTCAGACTTCACGGTCCTTAATAAAATTTATAACACTTCCAATACTTAAAGAAAACGTAGGTTCTAAGAGCATAATTATTATCTTGAGCATTACTAAATCCTCGACCAAACATAATTTTCTTTAGAACGGGTTGAACCTTATACGGAGTTCATAAAAATTAATCATGCTTAGCCTTGCAAAAATTTAAACTGGGTGAAACATGATTACAAGTTCTTTGAATACCTGCAGTTAAAACCCTCAGAAATTAAAATTGTACAAACCCTAATCCTAGATAACTTTTCGAGCTTAATATGCTTAAAACATGTTGATTCGTGTGTTACTACATGTAAATGTTAAAGTAAGAGTTCGAGTTATACGCTTTCCCAGCGTAATTCTTGTGAAGCTTCCCTTCTTTCTTTCTTTGGGTTTGGAAGTTTTTCTTATGATGAGTATTACTTTCGTTAGTTTTGATATGTATGAATTTTCTTTCTTATCTCATATTTGGCGTGTTCAACTAGCCAAATGACGTTAATTCTATTTTAGCCATGTTCATCCTAGTTTCAAGTGACAATTACTATAATATTATTTTATCAGGTTTCCCTTTCTAGCTAAGTTATCGAACCATCAGATCTTTCTAAGTCTTTGTTAGTAAAAGTCGTAGTATATTATCTCGTCTCATTTAAGTCTATTATTGGAAAAATCTTATAATTTGAAATTCTTACTGATATGATCTATGAAATTCAAAATACTAGATTGCTATGAAATAAACTTCTACCAAAATTATATATCTTAATTAAATCCTTTCTAAGTCTCAACTTGATTTCTACTAGGTTATAATCTCATAATAACGCATAATTAAATAAGCACATAATATGCAGTCACGTAAACACATAATATGCATGCTAATTTATTGACCAACTTACTAGCGGGACCCGGATATTACATTCTCCCCTCCTTAAAAGAGATTCGCCCTCGAAATCAGGTAGGGAGAAACAATTCAGGGTAACGGTTTCTCATATCATCTTCCCGTTCCCAGGTCGCTTCTTCTATCGACTGATTCTACAATAACACTTTTGCTAACGGAATTTCTTTGTTTCTTAAGTGCTTCACTTCATATATTAATATTTTCTACTGGCTTTTCCTCGTAGCTCAAATCTGGCTTGAGTTGTTGGTGAAGAGCTTCATTATTCAGCACATGACTAGGATCGGCGATGTATTTTCGCAGCGTCGATACGTGAAAGACATCATGCATTTGAGCTAGCGAGGCTGGTAATTCGAGTTGATATGCCACTTCGCCGACTTTTCTGAGGATTCGGAACGGTCCTATGTAACGCGGACTTAACTTGCCCTTTTTTCCAAATCGCTTCACGCCTTTCATTGGGGACACTTTTAGGAATACATAATCCTCCGGTTCAAATTCCAGTGGTCTACGCCTTTGGTCTGCGTAGCTTTTCTGTCTACTTTGGGCCGTCTTCATCCTTTCTCGTATCTTTGCAAAAGCTTCTGTCATTTCTTTTACCATGTTAGGGCCTAATATTGCTCGTTCTCCAACTTCATCCCAATGTATTGGAGATCTACATTTGCGTCCATACAGAGCTTCATATGGAGCCATTTCGATAGTCGCATGATAGCTATTATTGTAGGAGAACTCAATCAGTGGAAGATACCAGATCCAATTCCCTTTGAAGTCGAGCACGTAGGCTCTCAACATGTCTTCGAGCGTCTGGATGGTTCGTTCTGATTGCCCGTCCGTTTTGGGATGATAGGAGTACTGAATGATAATTTGGTTCCCATGGCCTTCTGCAAGCTCATCCAAACTTTTGATAAGAATCTCGAATCGCGGTCGGAAATGATCGAAATTGGGGTTCCGTGGAGTCGTACTATTTCTTGGATATACAACTCTGCGTATCGTTCCATGGAATATGTTGAACTTATCGGCAAAAAGTGGGCAGCTTTGGTCATCGATCAACGATGACCCATATAGCATCGTGGCCTTTCACTGTTTTCGGCAAGCCGATGACGAAGTCCATTGTGATGTGATCCCATTTCCACTCAGGTTCTGGCAGAGATTGCAAAGTTCCTGCCGGTCGTTGGTGCTCTGCCTTTATTTGCTGACATGTTAGACATTGACTAACGAAGGTCGCTATTTCTCTTTTCATCCATGGCCACCAATAATTGGTTCGTAAGTCCATGTACATCTTTGTCGCTCCTGGGTGAATTGAGTAAACAGTGGCATGCACTTCCTTCATAATCGTCTTCCGAAGCTCCGTGTCATTGGGAATGTATATTCGATTCCTATAGTACAAGCTTTCGTCTTCTCGTATCTTGTAGTCTGATGGCCTTTGTTCTACTTGAGTTTCCTTTAGCTTTAAATATAATTCGTCGTTCTGTTGCGCTTTCGTGATTTGCTCCATCAATGTTGCGGAGGGTTAACGCTGCTAGCCTTGTTTCAATTTCGCCCATTGGTATAATTTCGATTCCGAGCTGTCGCAAATCTGCACTTGCGGTTTTCCGGCTTAAAGCATCTGCCACGACGTTTGCTCTTCCTGGATGGTAACTGATTACACAGTCATAATCTTTAACAAGTTCTAGCCACCGTCGCTGTCTCATATTTAACTCCTTCTGAGTGAAGAAGTATTTTAAGCTCTTGTGATCTGTGAATATTTCGCAGCGTTCACCGTACAGATAATGTCTCCAAATCTTTAAAGCAAAAACAACTGCGGCGAGTTCCAGATCGTGTGTTTGATAGTTTTTCTCGTAATCCTTTAGTTGTCGCGTAGCGTACGCAACAACCTTTCAGTTTTGCATTAGAACGCATCCCAGCCCATTCTTCGATGCATCACTATATACGGAAAATCCTCATGTTCCTGTGGGTATCGTCAGGACTGGGGCCGGAGTGAGTCGTCTTTTTAATTCTTGAAAGCTTCGTTCGCACTCATCACTCCAATGGAACGGAGTATCCTTCCTAGTCAGCTTCGTCAACGTTGATGCGATCTTCGAGAAGTATTTAATAAATTTTCTGTAGTATCCTGCCAGTCCAAGAAAGCTTCGCACTTCAGTTACATTCGTCGGTTGGGGCCAATTGTTGATAGCTTCTATCTTGCTCGGGTCTACTGAAATTCCTGCTCCCGAAATGATATGTCCAAGAAACGCGACTTGATCCAGCCAAAACTCGCATTCTTGAACTTGACATACAGTTGCTTTTCCCGTAATATCTCAAGGACAATCTTCAGATGTTGCTCATGCTCCTTCATTGTCTTTGAATAAATAAGGATGTCATCGATGAATACAATGACGAACTTGTCTAAGAATGGCTTGAATATGCGGTTCATTAGGTCCATGAATACTGCCGGCGCGTTAGTCAGCCCAAAAGGCATGAATAAAAATTCGTAGTGCCCATACCGGGTGCTGAAGGCCGTTTTAGGAATATCTGCTTCGCGAATTTTCAGTTGATGATATCCTGACCTCAGATATATCTTAGAAAATACTTCGCTCCTTGTAGCTGGTCGAATAGGTCATCGATTCTGGGGAGGGGATACTTGTTCTTGATTGTGATCTTATTTAATTCTTTGTAATCAATGCATAGCCGTATTGATCCATCTTTCTTCTTGACAAATAGAACCGGTGCTCCCCAAGGTGAAAAGCTTGGCCGAATGAATCCCTTATGCAGCAACTCATGCAATTGTTCTTTCAGTTCTTTCATTTCTGTTGGAGCTAAATGATATGGAGCTTTTGAGATAGGTGCAGCTCCGGGTACTAAATCAATCGTGAACTGAATTTCACGATGTCCTGGTAAATCTTCTGGGAAAACGTCGGGGAATTCTCGTACCACTAAAACCTTTTCTAGCTTCAGGATTGACACTCTTCTGATGTTATGGCGAAAACGAGGTAGGCTTCACATCCTGCCTTGATTAGCCGTTGCGCTTTTACGGCAGAAATTTTGGGAATCCTGTTGCTCTTACCGGTTCCTGTAAAGATGAACGGTTCATTTCTCTCTGTGTTGAACGTAATTGTCTTATGATTACAATAGATCACAGCCCCATACTTAGATAGCCAATCCATTCCTAGGATCACTTCATAATCATTCATAGGTATAACTATAAGGTCTGCGGGTAGTTCTCTATCGTTCACTAGCACTGGACATTCTCTTAAAATTAAATTAGTTCGAGTCGAAGCTCCATGGGGGTGGTTACACTATACTCGCAGGTGGATTGTTGAGGCGTAATCCCGAGTCTTGCCACGTACTTAGATGATGCAAATGAATGTGTGGCTCCTGAATCTATTAATGTGCATGTCGGGATATGATGGATAGATAGGGTACCTGCTACCACCGATGGGTCTGTCTCCGCCTCTTCTGATGTTATCGTGTAAACTCTGGCAGGTATTATTGGTAGTCTGGCCTGTACAGTCGTTTGACTCCCAGATGCTTTTCCAGGGCATGCTCTTGCAAAATGGCCCGATTTGCCACACCTAAAGCAGCTAGCATTTTCTGAGAAGCAAATGCCCGTATGTCGTCGAGTACACTTCGGGCAGATTGGTGCCATTGGGGGTCTCCCCTGATTCGGGTTAAACTGCTGAGGCAGTCCGGGTTTCTTCTGAAAATTAGGCCTTGGGCCCTTTGAGACAAATTGCTTCTTTTGACTTCCTCCACTCCACTGTGGCCCTTGTACGAACTTCCGTTTTGCTTCTTGGGCTCGGATGATTCTGATTTCTGCTTGCTCAGCCACTAAAGCGCGTTCAGCAACTTGAGCATACGTTGTACCTTGAAGCCCGGCCATATCTACGTCTCGGTAGAGTTCCGGCTTCAGGCCTTCCAGAAAGCGTTCGACTTTTCAATGCATCCGTACTCACCATATGAGCTGCAAACCTAGACAGCTGTTCAAATTTTCGGATGTACTCCGCCACTGTCATCGGGCCCTGGCGTAAGTTAATGAACTCGTTCATTCGTTGGGCCCGTATTGGAGCGGTGAAGTACTTACTCCTAAATAGTTCTTTAAAACGATCCCAACTCATTGTAAGAGGGTCTTCGATGGCTAAGATTGTGTCCCACCAATGACCTGCACTCCCTCGCAACAGGAAGGCAGTGCATATAACTTTTTCTTCTTCAGGAATTCTACTATACTGGAACATGCTCAGGTCCTTAGCCAGTCTTCACCTGAAGTTGGGTCAATTGCATCTTCGAAAGTTGGAGGATTTAACTTCCGAAATCTTTCTCCTACTATCTGCCAGTGTTCCGCTGCTGAATTAATTCTTGAATCTGGGCGGCCTGCTGACGCACTAATTCAGTAAGTTGGATAACTGCCATGTCGCGATTATCAGTTGGTATCTTGGGTTCCTTGCCCCGATTGGAACTCCCGCTGCTATCACCTCTTGTTCTACCCATTTTAATTTACCCTGATAGTCCCTACGGCCAATAAATTATGCAACGCAAACAAGAATTCACAGTAATAGAAACTTACTAGCAAGGCCGCTTCCGTACTTTTGAGTGTGTGTACATGAACAGTCTACAGAAACTTCAACCGAAGCTCTGATACCACCTATGGCGCTCCGCCATCTACTTATCAATTCTAACGCTAACTTACGTGGCTAATGTCAATATAAAATAATTAATACGCGAAAACGTGGTAAAATTATTCCTTTTATATAAAGGAATTCGTTCTGTACAAGTCAAAACATCGCTCCCAAGCTATTTACATAGGATGGTTTCATAATTGCAACAAAATGAATCCTAACTTCCGCCCCACGGGTCGCATTCATGTACACAACACCCTCAAAAGTTACTGGAAGCTTCAAAAGATAGCCTTGCCGTCATAAGCGATCACGTACCGTGGTCATGCGTACCTACAACACATAAAAACATGGGATGAGCTATAAAGCTCAGTAAGTAGGAATAATGCATGACGTGCACGTGTCTCATTTTGCAAAGGCATCCGCGCCAATGCATTCAGACCCTAATAGGATCAAAACTAAATCTCATATCTCTCAGGGCCCTCTACTGACTTACTATGCACCATTTTCAGAGCTCAATTCCAATAAGGACAAATAGCCCAGCAATCCACAAAGGGCGACGAACCATAAAATACCAGTCACGCATTTCGGCCCAATTTGCACTGGGATGCATGACGGCCCGCCATTCGGCCCAGTGGGTACTTGCAGTTCCGCGGACGCTCACGCTGGTAGCCCACTTCGAGGTCGCCAACACCAGAGGTACCCTCGATGTCGCTGCCACCCTCGAATGGCTTCCTCCAGGTCGCACCTACCGCAATTCAGGGCATTCTGCCCAAATGATAAAAATATATCCGACGACGTATCGGGTCGTCATGGTGTCATAGAAGCAGTCCTGACTCAACAGTGAGTCGACATCAGATGCCTTTATCGGCAAATATTCATCGCTTTCAAGCGACATTGTACCATGCATACGCTCGTCTCACAATTCTCGTGCATGTCGTGTATGCATGTGTTCATGCTCATGTGAACAGTACAGAAGTTCATGCTATATCATCATACATAGCAAATAATTCACGTAATCTCATATAAGCAAATAGCCACGTAATTCACGTTCATAAAGTTAATTTATGTGTTGTAGTTGAGATTCCCACTTACCTGTTGTCCGTAGATTTATTTGCTATTAATCCGGTGCAATTCCTAATTCTCGACCTTAAGCATAAAATTACAAGGTCAGTATACCATCTAAATTATTTGATTATCTAGTTCTCGTATTTCTAAATATTAAATATGAGCTAATGAACTGTATTAGCTAAGTAATTATTTAAAAGGTTTCGTCCAGTTAAATCTACCCGCGAACTGCTTAGATAAGTAACTGAATTCGCGAACTACTTTGCGAATTATTTCTAACCCGTGAAATCCCAATTCGTGAAATTAATCTCCCTTTAATTCGTGAATTGGCTCGCTAAATAACTCCAATTCGCGAAGTCATGTTTTGCGAACTCCTGGGACTTCACGAAGTCTATTTCATATGCACTTATAATTCGTCAAGTCGGTCTAGTTCATGAAGTGTCTTAGCTTATGCCTTATGAAATTTACTCCTCGTGGCCCGCAAAGTATTTTCAATTCGTGGGGTCCGTCAAGTCAAGTT